>DWJN01000838.1:0-20813 GCA_018248895.1 Carystus phorcus
AAATCGGTTCAGTAGTTCCTGAGATTAGCCCGTTCAAACAATCAAACAAACTCTTCAGCTTTATATATTAGTATAGAGTATAGATTTTGTTACACTAAAATAAGGTAGAGAAGGTTCTTTTTTTTATTTTTTGACTTTTTATTGTATTTTCTTTACTGTATTAATGAACAATAGATATATGCAAAATCTTACGCTGTTCGATTTACAGAGCAAAAGATAACTTTTACCGCCAACCTTCATTGCAAATTGTTACAGTATTATCCGGAATAATGTTCCCGACCAGTAAACAGATGTGTTCCCTCTAGCTTAATGGCATTAAGATGAAAATGCCTTGACAGGGTTTAGAGATACCACTGGCCATCAGTGACTTGTTTTAATTTTTGTCCCGTAGAAAAGTGATTATTCCTCCTAAAGGTCCCCTGTTAGGTTAAGTGAGTGTCTGCAGAACAGATATATGTACATACTCTGATTATTCATGTTCGCAATTATCTGAGCATTTTCGAAAACTTCGATAGTGTAATTCAGATCTCATCACGTCACCGGATGACATAATAGTGAAACAACACAATTATTTAAAAGCTATACTACGGTTGTGCATAGAGACACTATGCAATTCGGCTACATAGGATACATAGGTTACATACGATAATGTAATTATTATTAAAATAGTGTACAGTATCACGGTCTAAATTTAATTTAATGTCTTTGTTTCAAATTTAACATCATCATTGCGAACATAATTGACAGCCGTGCTGCATATTTGCGTCATGTCATAAAACGCAGACAGTTTTACGAGTATAATATCCTGCATAATAATATATTTTTTTAATAAATTTTCGCATAAACTTACATGAAATGGAATCTGACGATAATTTCAGCTGATATTAAAAATGCAATTGAATTCAAAGGTAGGTAAAGTAAAATTATTTTATAGGACTCAAATGGATTTTACTTTAAATATTTTGCGTTTTATTTTCAGTCATTTCGTCTACCTTTCATTAATAATAAATTAAATGAATTCATATTTTTGTATACTATTAGATTTAGGTACTTCTTAAAGGAAACACTTTTGGTATTCTTTTGTTGAAAATTGAGTTCATTACCTAATAGTCAATGATTTTTCGTGTATTTAATTTAATGTACTATATTGTAAACAAAATTGGACTTGCGGCATGCGTCGATCCTATTTCAGATGGGAACTTGTGAGCAAGTACTTTCATCCTTTCTTCTCTCTTGCTTCTGGACCGAACCACATAGCAGTCGAAGCGTTCGTAGCCCGGTGACTAGCATCGATTCTATGCGATCGATAGAGGTAAGCAACTGCGGTTGCGGTCGGTATCTGGATGGGTGACCGCTAGTGGCAAAGATTTCTTAAGTGTTTCCGTGTTTCGTTCAAGTCAAGCCGTCAGACCCGGTTTTTATGGTAAACAACAATCGTCAAGCTACGTCGGAGGTTTTCGAGCCGCCTAAAAATTTCCCACACTTGGGAGGGCCAGTAACCTCTTCACCAATCCGTACTGGAGCCGCTGCTCTTTGTGAAGTACGCTCTAAAATTCCTCAGCGATGAGGAGTGCTCAGTATTGGATCATTAATGGGTTGAAGGCAAAGACACAAACAGTTTGCCTACTTATCTGTTCAATTGATGGGACAATATTACGTTTTCATGTTAAACTCATTAAGCAGCAATCGTTTTTATCGCTGCGAGAAGTCGCCTTATGTAACCGCTTTCACTGCCACGACGGTTTTGTATCTTGTGAAACTAAACTAAACTCTTATTTTGTACCGCCTATGCCCACATACAATAATCTTAAATGGAAGTTACATCTTGTATAACAATTACAGAAGTGATTCTCAATTTTTGTGTACAAATATTTTCAAGCATATTTAAGCTTATTCAAGCTTATTTTAATGTAGATTCTTATAATACGTTTTAAACATTAAAAAAGGTAACTTACCTTTCGCAGGCATACAATAGTTACATTTCGCACAAGAAAAAGTTGTAAACAGCAAGAAGCGGAAGATGCTACATAAATATAAGAGATTTTAGCAAATTATAACTGCTTTACATTTCCGAAGTTATAAAGTATCTTACATCCGAGTTGTCAACTCCAAACTATCCTTCGCAACATCGTACCAACAAAATTTTAATCAGTACCGGAATGAGACACATTACTCTAGGGTAAAGGATACTGAACAAGATACAAAGTCGACCGACAGATTGCCCCGCGGTTGCAGACCCTTTTGTTCTGCACATGCACTCCAAACTTCTATGCAAAAGATAATGGCACCACAATGAGGGTACGCAATGAGGATTTCAAAAATTAAAAGGCAGGGAAGCAAGCCCCTTTTGGCGTATCTCCGTGTGTTAGTTTAGGAGAATTGCAATAGACCTCTCCAAGTCCTTTTCGTCTTTGAACGGTAGGTGTTTTTTCAGTTATGCGAATGTTACCCAATATCTGGTAGAGACGGAATTATATTTTAAAGATTTCTTTGGTTAGTTGTGTAGAACAAAACAGATTGCTAAGATGTATTTCTAGTTAACACACTCAGAAAAAATAGGAGGTCATTCATGGACAGATGTCAACAAGTGTTTTAATCTCAAAAGATTGTTACAAATAAGATGAATATGTTAAAGACAAGAACGCTTGAACATGACTTTGATAATACAAGCTAAATACTCTTAAGGGCCGGTTGTATGAGTAGAACAAAATCTCTTTGGGAGTTATATTTTTACTTGCAAATCATCACCTTATTTCTAGAGTCACTCTGTCAGAATCCGTAGATTGGCAATTGCAATGGCAGCGGTTACAATGCTATAAAACTAATAACAAATCTTGATTCCGCCTTGAGGTTTCACTCATACTCGTAGTTAATGTCTTTGGTGTCACAGATACTCAGGTTCCTGTGGATCCGTCTTTAATTCCTTGTATAAAATCATTTAATACTTTCCTAACATCTCCCTAAACGATTCAAATGGGTATTTGTAAATATCTAGTCGAATAAACACAAAGCTTCCGATAACAAACCGATCGTTCTGTGGCTCGTAAAGTTTGTTTCGTTTCACCCGCTTAGTGTAAAGAGGAATAGAAACAACATTCCAAGCAGGAGATTATGTAAATGTAGTTGGAAACAAAGGTAGATCGCTTGTTACATCATATATGTATGTACATAAACTGCTACAAAATTATTTATCAAGATGCAAACAAATTCTATAAAACATCTTGTATAGTATTTTCTTTCGTGTAAGTAGTCGATAAACGACCATACCACCTCGCTACTGCATACACCAAAAATTATACTTTAAAATAACTAAAAAACATGCTTATAGATTTAATCAAGCTAAAAAGCAAAAAATAATTCTTAATATAAGAATAAAATTACTGACAAGAAAATGACACTGTCTTCAAGGATCCCGAAAGAAATTTATGAAACCTGGCGAATCCAATCAGAATTATTGGATATTTTCATCGAATTATTGCATTGTCAACGGTCTTTAATAAATAGGTGAAATTTAACTTCAATCTGATCTCAAAATAAGCCAAAATCGACCCCAAAAGAGTCGGTTCTAAACATACAGGTGAAACTAATAAAAGAGTGTTAAAATTATAGATAAGCAGATAAAATACTGTATCACTGGGATTAAACCAGATGGTTAAAAGCTCTTCGATGTCTTACATACACACCAATACCTCATCTATTATTTAAATGTACTAGGAGCCTGAAAAATTGGCTTAGCTTCAATCTATTTATAGCCCAGTACAGGACACCGACCTATCCACATTACGGGGGAGGTCTAGGAGTATATTCCATCACATTGTTCTAGGGTGGATTGTTGAAGAAATACGTGGCCAACCGAAGCGTCAGTTATTAAGCGTTTATGCCGCGAAGGTCTTTGACACGCTTTAATGTGCTCTCAAAAGCACGGAAGTTCTCAAATGTTTACCACTAGCCGTCATTCATTCTGGACCGCATATGCGTAGCACTGTTTTCATTTACTAATATTCAAGAATTACGTCCCAAATTGTATTAGAACTAAGTAAATTTTTTAAATCCAAAAACAAACCACACAATTATAATCATTGACGACAAGGTAATTTAAACTAAATATATTTCAAACACAATATCAACGCTTCGAACAATACGTGCGATAAAATTTTATACGCATACAAAAGAGCTCTCAATCGTCAACTAGTGTGTAGTATCAACGAATTGCAGTTCACTTGTAAAATAAACACAATGCGTCGTTTAGCTAACTAACTTTAGAGGAGTTACAGTGATTGTTCACAAACGACTAAACAAATAATAGAGAACAGGTCTATTTGAATTAAACTTGCGCTTATTTCACATTTTTGTGACTGACTGAACTTAACCAACTTGAAAATGAGGAGGTTCTCAATTCGACTGTATTTTTTATGTGTATCACTTTTTACTGGGTGTGCCGATTCTGATGATTTTAATTCTGACAACATCTGATGAGACGAGTAGTTTTTGAGATATTCTTAATAATGTGCACTTGGTGCGTATGACTTTGAACATCGGAATTTTTGATTCGGCGTATTTATTTGAAATCGGTTTGTTTATTGAAAAAGTCATTATATCAGCTTGCTTCCTTTCTATAATGTTGCTTAGGATGCTAAGGATTTGTAGTAGTCATTATAATGTAGAAGGCTTACGTTTCAGATCTTAGTGTTAATGGCCTAAGTTTCACTGTAAAAACTATGTACATATGTGATGTAAGTAGAAAAATTATGTAGGCATATATATAATTTATCTGCTCATATGTATATTATTAAACTGCCAAGCATTTAGACCGATTTGTTGAATTTTTGATATTTGTGTTTTTAATTGGATTCAAGAATCGTTTAGACTCATAATTAGATTCAATAGAAAGTGTTTTTTATGTTGCATGATGACTGACTTTATACAAATTACTTCATACCAATGTTTTTTAAAGTCAGTTAGGTTAATGTAGACTACACAATATCTAGTTGTGAAGTCTTATGTCTTGTTGTGTAGAAGAACTCATAAATTTTAGAACATACAAGACTTCTTAGCCTAAAAGATAATGAAAAATGTTTTGGTTCGCTGAAATAATCACACGTATACAGTTTATTCTCTGAGTTAGTTTTAATAGAAAGGAGCATACCGTTAATGTGTTACTTAACTATACCTACATATATACGTAGGACTTCATAATAATATTAGACTTACGTTATAAACATTTCATTTAATTTAACTGGTAAGAGTTTTAGTGCAAAACTGTGTTTCTGTAGTACAGAAGCTATCATAGAAACGGAATAATTTACAAAGTGCTGTAAAAAGAATATTAGAAGCAACGAAATTTCCCAGATCAAAAGCCTCACTTGGAATTGCAGCACTTCCTGAATAATGGACGAGTTTCTGATAAATGTTCGTTGAAATTTGTGATGGCGTTCGAAATAAAAACGTGCACGTCGCGAAAACGGTGTAAAATTTAAGTTATTTATTTAGTTATTATTTTTATTGAATAAATTCTTTATTTATGTTTTGTAACTTAATATGCGCACTTTATATTAATATTTGAAAGTAAATGGAAAGTTTTGGATGTATAATTCATATAAAAGTTATACTTTTAATGGCATGAGAGCTTTGCGACTTGCTTTTATAGCTCACATTTTCTAAACGCGTTTCTCAATCGTGTATTTGGATTATATTTCGTATTAATTTAAAAAAATGACAGAATTTTCTTGAACATTTCTGGGCTTTGGATGGCACGTTAGGCCTTTAGTTCTCATTGTCATCGTTGATAGCAGGCGTTAAGTCATGTTGGAGGCTTTCGGACGGCAAAAATTCTTCTAACTAACTTCTTCACCAGTCTGCATTAGAGTAGCATAGTTATGTATGTTGTAGAACTCGAGTGATGAGGAGAAATATGTATCCTATAGTGGGTTACTAATAAGTTAACGCTATTTATGTTACAAGTTAACTTCTTTACTAGTAGTGCAGCAACCTGAACAATGTACGAGATTATAGCAATCGGTGACTTCTGTCGAAGATGGGTTCTGAACAATTTCGCCCTTAGTTAGTGTCTGAGATACTTACCTACTTGCCTTATTAGCAGACCAGCCTGAGAAAATAGACTATTACTTAGAAAACTATTCCAATAAGATAACGGGTTCTGAGCGAAAGCATTTGGAATATAAATCCACGATCATATTTTCTTAGAAAACCCATTTACTTCTTTTTCATTCATTCGCAGTAGGAACGTCGAGAATTACAAATAGTCGTAGTAAGTTCCGTGGGAAGGATAACTAACAAGGCAGAACCTAGAGGATAGCTATTTTATCCATTTAGTTAAATTAGTCCTTAAAGCTGTAAATGTAAATACAGATACCTACAGAATTTACATACAGTGGGTGGACTCGTACTAACCTTAATTTTATGCCAAACTTCCGTACGAGTAGTATATTTTAATGAATAACGTTTGCTTTATGACATTAAGTGTGTTATTTTAGATTTATTTTGGTTCTGTGCCGTCCAATACAATTCCAATGTTCCTCTGTTCGCTGTCATCACGTCGTTAGGTATTGTCATGATTTTTTTAATTTTAAAAATATGCAATAACATTGTACTGTACATTACCAATTCTTCGTTCCAAAATTTTGTAGATTTTTTTAAAGAAAACCTCTCTTATTTAAGTCTATCAAATATTGTAAAGGCAAATAAAAGTTTAATATAGTGAAACCGTGAAATGAAACAAAATTAAATAATTGTAATATTTTAATATTACAATATGAGATACAATACGATATTCATTCGTTTCAGTAGTAGGTCAAACCAATATTCTAGTGTATAAATTTTATAAATGTCCATACGAAGCTACGAGATTTCAAAAGTAATTTAACTTAAACAGGAACCATAGCTTGAGGTAACTGCTACCGGAACAGTTTAATTAATAACTTTATCACGTTGATGTATTAGTGGGAAGTAAACTTAATCCATAATGACTCGTCTCAATGTTTAACTCGTAATTAAAACTAACGCACTTAACTGCTATATTTAAAGTTACCTCCTTCACTGCGCTTTTTAAAACATATGCATTAGTCACTTGAAAAAATGTTTAGATAGGATTTTCCAAGTGAAGAGTACCTTTTACTGAGTTAGAATGCTCTTTACCAACTCAGACCATAACATCATTTACCATCAGGTGGGATTGTGGTGAAATATTTTCATACTTACTTCGATTAAAACATGTTATCTCTAGTCACCTACAATACATCAGCGCTTTCGCTTTTTTGTTCGCAACGTTTAAGCTATTTAGCTTTACCTTTACCGTACACATACAAATCGACATACTAAAAATCATTATCATGCGATAATACATACCAATTATAATATCTATATGCATTTAGTAAAATATATATTACAACAGACACTCCAGTTTTATTAATTGAATTGATATAGATAAAATATTTTCGGAACTAAATACTTGGATGTCTCATTTGTGTATCAGCTTTAGAACAAAGATCGCAGAAGTGTGTGAACGATTATTCACAATCAACTATGAATAATATTTTGAATATGAAATGAAATAAAATTTATAACAACGTACATTTGTCCAAAACTAGTCAGTTCCACCAAAGCGAATCTATAACTTTTATATTCATAACACAAAAATAAATTTGGCAGGTTGTAAAATTTTACGCTAATACGAATTCGATATTCACTGGTGCCGACTACTGAAGTCAACATGCGTGAATTCGACGATTCCACAACCGTCAAAAGTAAACTAGGCCAATCAAATAAAATATATCTATAGACATAAAGTGTTCGTGATATTTTCACTATACAATATCGTTTTTATGAGCGTGTTCCATATACCTACCTGTATACCTAAATGCCTTCCCCAAATATTTCCAACTTTTTCGATCAGAAGCGGCCTGCACCCAGCGTTTTTGATCGGATCGTCCGTCCGCCTCGCTAGGGGCCACCCTATGCTTCGCTTGCCAGTACATGGGCTCCATCCGAAAATTTTTCTGTTCCATGGGCCAGCTACCCTTCGAGCAATGTGCTCTTTGCCAATTCTTTTGGCTGATCCGCTAAATTATGTCGGTTACCTTGTAACGTCTACGTATCTCCTTCTTTCTGATTCCATTGCGTAGGGAAATACCGATCATATCCCTGTACATAGTTCGCTCGAGATCACGTGTCGGCACCTTAGATAATCATAAAACGCATTTAAATTTTAAACTTTAAATTTTAAGCCCTGCATCTATTTATCCCTTCATCCAAATTGTATAATTTGGTAAACAACTTCTTATTAATATTTAATACCCGTTTTCACGCATGCAACGCCGCGGGTAACATTAGTTATTCATATATAATAAAGAGCAACATCGCGATTCGTACGAGTCTCGTCAAAATATAATATATCGGAGTATGCTGCGACAGCGAAGTCAATCCTGGGAACTGCGGACGGAGTTGCTTCCCGTCCGATCAGTACAAACATCGACTGAATCTCAACCACTATTTTTAATGTGTCTATTCATCGAAATTTGTAAATTTTATTAATTTAAAAAGTCAAAGTAATAGTTTTGTTTCCTGTTGCACCAATCCCCTGTAACTATCGCAAATCTAAGTGTTAGTCTTTTGTATTCGTTAGGAACTATAAATGAATATCGTCGAGTCATCTTGACATCATAGAACCAAGGGTCACTACCGTTTATAATATATTTTACATGTAACATCCCCATAATATCTTTTATATTTGGTACGAGCAACTCTACAGTTTAATATTGTCATCAAAAACATTAAAAGGGGCTATTTTGCTACTAAATACAAATCATCCAATCTCATGTCGTGTTTAAAGGATATAGCTATCATTAAAAACAATTATATATTCGATATTAGATTCTTAAACAAACTTTATTTTCAATATAAACTGGTTTGCTTAGTTGCTAGTGCGTTGTTAGTGCTTGGTTTATAGTTTTAAAATTAAACATAGTTATAATTTACAAATCAGAAATGTGATTCAATCGAAAATTAACAATGAATTTATAATTATTTTCGGAACTAATAGAAAGGCGAAACTTCGTGTAAGTATTCACAAAACCACTGCATGATATCTACCTAAGGTATACTTGTGTATAGAAGCTTGAATTGAAGCTAAATTATAGATGAACTGCTTCACATTTCTCAATACATTCCGGTATTCAACAGCCAAATAGCGTTTAAGTATACATATAGATTCAATAGTGTCGCTTTTCGATGTCAAGTATCAAATACTAGTATGTCAAGAAAGTCTCCACAGCAAATCTATTGATGAACGCCGTATCGAATTGCTCTCTTGAATTTTAGCAGCAGAGCTCTATCTTAAGTATTCTAACCCAGTGACTTTAAACATGACCCTCAGTTTATATTTAACGTGGAATTACAGGTGTAGATCGTTGTATCATGATAACAATGCGTTCTAATTGGAAAGTTAGAAAATCAATCTCAATTTCGGAGGAGCTGATATCGAATCTTCAATTTTATTTCCTAAATATGAGATTGTTGTTTATTTCACAACCATCGAATTGAAAAAATATTTTTTGTTGGATATTCCATTTACAACAACAAATAATAGGAGATGAGCATTAATAAGAAATGTTAAAAAAAGGGATCTTTTTAAAGCTTCCGAGGTGATACGAAATTCACCGGGCTCACTAGTATTTACATTTAAAATATTACGAATACATATGTATGTATGTATATTTCCACCTATCAGGTGGAAACAGGAGTTGTGGCCGTTCTAACACAACACATATACATACATATATGCAGTATCAGTCAATAGTTGAGTTCGATAGCTGCGTGTAGGTTTAACACTTACTTCGAGCGTTGACTGTAAAAGCTTTTGTCCAGAGCTGAAAGGAAGTCACGATGTCAGTAGTGGAACTCTATAGGAAGGCGTACCGCTTCAGAATAATAACACTGTGAAGTAATATAGTCCTATGGTATTAAAGTATTATTGAATTGTAAACGAAACATTTATTCATTTCAATTTTAGATTTTATCGGCCTTATTACAAAACATGGACTAGCAAAGTACCCGTTTAAACTTCTATTAGACCGAGTAAAATAGACCTTGGCTTTAAGTATAGTATGAAAGATAAACCTATACTTGATAATCGTGGTTTAGACCTTATTTTGTAATAAGGCGGTATGTATTTGATACGAAAACAAAATAACATATATCACATAATGTTGCTACTATCGTTCCCGAAAAAAATAACTTCTTCAATCAAATAACGCTACTTTGAATAGTTTCTTTCCTATCTTTCTAAAATGAACATAATTTTTTGTTTTGGGAAAGCCGGTTAAAGAAATATGTAAATAGAACATGAGTTCTAATTACATATATAATTTTGAGAAATAATGATATTTAGGTTATAGATTCAAGATCTGCTATTATGCTGTATTTACATCATAAATATTGTTGTCTACAGAAGACAATAGAATCGCATCAGATAAGGTCATAATTAAGTGGACTTAAGTCTAGAAAAATAATATCTTATTTTTAAATAGTATTTCTGTAGTGGTTAATATTTTATCACTACGATACTGAAACTAGAGATACGTATTCGGGTAAATTATTTATCGAGTCAAAGAGACGGAAGAATTAAGCATACTGAGAGTTCCAACGGAATAAATCGAAGATACTTGAATGAAAAGGCTGAGAATGGTTACTTCCTTAGCTTTGTAGCCGAGGATCTAAAAGGTGATCAAGATTCAACTACTTAGAAAACTTCCTTTAAGACTGAGAATTTAATGCGAAAAATGCGATTTTAGTTTAGGACAAATCTTTATACATATGTATGTATTATTCGTTCGTGTATTAGTCACTGAACTACTCTTAAACGGTTGAACCGATATTAATGAAATTTTTATGTGAGTTTATATGCGTTCCATATTTTTTACGTGATTCTGATTTACGAATATACTATAAGTATGTAAGAATTACGAAATTAAATATATAGTTGTCTAAAGGCTAAACCAAATAGCGCAACTTCGTTATTGAATAACAGGCAAAGAATTTATACAAATAATTGATATAAAAGGGGGAGGTTATAGATAAAAATCAAATATTCTGATAAACAACGTATACATAAATTATTTTATGTTCTCAAATCACTTTGTACTGCCATAACACAAGGGGCTTCAATAGGTCAAAAGTAGTTTGAAGTTGAAATCTTTGAAGCTAATTTTCAGTTTTCTCTAAGTTTAATCCGGTATAATGTTTGTTAGTGAAGACTTAAAAAGCTTTTATTACGTTAATGCACCTTACTATCCATTACATCGCCAGACTCAGGTAGAATCGTAGTTAAATTTATGAAAAATAAAAGAAAAATACTTCACATCAAAATCCTTTTAAATATTGTTCATTCAGAGTTTATTCACCAGCTTTGTCAACCCAGAGCAACAGTCGCTTTATGCTGGCAATGAACACTGGAACTCAGACGTCCCACGGGAAATCTAACTCACTCTTGAATCCACAACGAACATAATCAGAAAGAAATATTGCGGTTAAAAGAACGGATAGGAACGAATACATTTAAGCTTTGCCAATTAGGATAATAAACGTATTAATTTTAATAGGACTAGCTTTTTATTAGTAATCATTTCTATGCATATTATCTAGTTCAATACAAATTGGTTTCGTTGGAATTAGAATTTCATAGCTCAGTTACTTCTTACGGCTTTCACTAAGTTTTATCGGCCGCTTAAGACGCGTTCAAATTTCAAGCGTTCAAGCTTCATGTAATCTAACGTAAATTATATTAGAAAAAACATTTAACCCCTCCTTTATTTACAATATGAATTTTAATTTATTTTGCAGCTTTTCTATTATAATGTACTGGTCGTGCTCGCTGCATCATAATTCAACCAATATTATTCTGGGCGACGCCATAGTCATACAAATCACACCGATAGGACATTTGCCTGCGCGTTCAAAGATAGAACGGGCACCGAATGGTTGGAGAGTGTCACTGAAATGACGTCATGCATTGAATTAGTGCCCGGCTGTTTCCCATTGTAGTGGTAAGCGGGGTTACTATGTAGTATACATATTTTTATACAGTTTTCATAATTAATTATTTCGTATTACAAAAAATCTACTAATGTTTTGAATGAAACATAGGATTCGTCCTTCATTTTCATATCTTACGGTGTAAAAAGCAATGCTAAAAGATATGTTATTACATTTTAGAAAACGCAATCGGTTATAACATAAGTAGTACACTAAAAGTTTTCAACGGAAATAATCAGTGTAATAATGTACAAATATATTAACCATATGTTACTACGCAAAATTACATTTAAAGTAAAATCTAATAATACTGCTCCCAATTGGGATATTATGACCCAAATGTGCAATGTATTTACGGATTACGTGTTAACCTATAAACGTTTTACAGTCGCAAAAACTGTCCTAGATTTTGATTGCAAATCCGTATTTGTTTTTAGATTCAGCAAGCGAAAAACAGACAGCTTAAACGTACAATTTATGCTCGAAGACAGTTTTAGTAATAAAAAGTCGACTATAGCAGTTTATCTCTTTATCAGGACACATCCGTTAAGATAGATAGCTGGTTCTCGAAATCCTTTGGCAAAGGTCCTGTTTTCGCAGCGTCTTTTGATACCGTGTTAATACGTTTAGTCCTGAGATATAGCCTGTTTTCTTTGTCTGTTGAATGTAATGTAATTTATTACACAATTCGGAATAAATTTCTCTATTTTTTGAGAAACTAGCTGTAATGTGTGGTGTGGATTTTAAGTTGTAGCTTTCTGGAATATCGTTTGAAAGGCAAAGTGACCATTATTTGAAATACGCAATTACTTGAGAGAGAGTGGTGTCGAAATTAATAATATTGTATACAGAAAAAAGCTACCTTTTCATGCGACTGACATTTTTGTCTAAGTACCTAAAAGAATTTTCCTTTTTTATTTCTACATTTTAATACTTGGTCGATTTTTATTCATTAACTTGTAAGCCTAATTAGCTTTTATAGTTTTCACTAAATTTTGGTATAAATACAACTAAGATGATTTTTTACATGTTCAAAATCAACTATTTCGTTGGCAGGGAAGGATAGAGTATAGAAGACTGGATTGTAACTAAATTAGCACATCAAAGAAATAAAGTGTGTTTTAAACATTCGCTATATTATTTAACGTACTTAGAACGATAGCTATGTGAGGTATTATAGAGATAGATAAGAAAAAATCAATCCCTCCACGTAGCTGCGTAGGAGAGGTACCCTACATTTTTCTAAGTTTGTATTTGAATAGTCGCTTTCATCTCGGACATTATCAGGCTATCCAGCGGAATTATATTCCATTTACTTGATGTACGGGTCTAAATTTATCAGTTTTTTTGCTGAATTTGTTAGTTTCAAGAATAAAAACGATGCCGCAGCCCTTTATCAAAACTGAAGAGCGCGAGATCCCGCCGCAATTTATACAAAGCGAGCTCTTCCACAGCTCGTATTTATTTCCCAAAGAGAAATACTCGGATGCAACTCGTACCGCTTTATTCAAGGCGAGATTAAACTTCAGCATTAGGAATACTCGTTGATCTTTCCTGTGCAATTTATGCTCAGAGTAAAATTATATTTTAAAATTCACGGATGAACCCCAGATTTTGTCGACGCTTAAATTATTTAATTTCGATAGTTGAAAAACTAAGAAAAAGGCTTAGGTTTTTATTGTTTCATATTATTATATCTTCAGTTTACTTTTTTACTTAGTCATTACCTTTTCGTAGCTTTTGTTACCATCCTATCTATAATACTGTGTTTGGTTTGTTTTTTATGTATTACAAACATTCAAGTTTCTTTCACTATGTTTAATATTCTCTGCTATTATTTTTTGTATCGTTTAGTGGAATCCAAGACGTAAGTACTTAGGTAAATTTTTAAATAGTAGGTTATAAGAAAACAATATTTTTACTTAAATATATGTATTGGAAATTTCAATTATATTTTGTTTGAAAAATAATAATATCAATAAGCATTATTCTGCTAAACAAAACATGTTTATAAACTGTGGGGTTATATTTTTGGTGTTATTTTATATTACCTAGAGTTATATATGAATTACATAACAATGCATAATGTTCAGCAAACACACGTTACCTTAAGCGACCCACACGATTTTGATTTGAATCTAGGCCAATCTAGGTTAACATTTTGTCTTAGTCCGCAAAACATACCGCAAATTGATGAGGAGGCGAGGACCACCTGCGATTGATCGTACAGGTATAACATGTTACAGAAACTTGAACGTTTATATGTTACTAGCTTTTGCCCGCGGCTACGCTCGCGTTAAGAAACTTTCATCCCGTATTTTATCCCCTTGAGGGTAGAACTGATCAAAATCCTTTCTTAGCGGATGCCTTCTTCATAACATCTACCTGCATGCCAAATTTCAGCCCGATCCGTTCTGTGGTTTGAGTTGTGCGTTGATAGATCACTATGTCAGTCAGTCAGTCACCTTTGAGTGATATATATATTCAGATAAATAATTAGACACCTCAAAAACTTATTATGGTTTACCTATATACGTATTCATAAAGTAATTCAAAAGCATTGTAGTCTGGATCGATAATGCTTATGATGTTGTTTCCTTAACCTTGTCTCCTTACCATATTCTTACAATGAAATTACATAGCCGTATGATCAAAATCTGCATTATTCTTAGAGCCATTAAAAAAACCAGTATCAAAATATTATTCAATATTAAGCAAAGTATATGCAAGTAGTTTGACTAACCACTTACATTAGCTGTGTATTTTCTAGACGTGAATAAAATTGATTGGTTATTAATATTCATCAAGCAATCTTTGCCGCCGTATAATCGTTCAAAATTATAATTGATATTTAGTAAGCGTGTAGGAAGTAAACAGACGGCTTTGTGATAAGAATAATATTCATATTTATTTTATTCAATTAAACTTTATTGACAATACAACATTACAGTACGAATGGCGAGCATAAGGCAGTATAAAATATCCTTCTCAGTATTGGCGTTGAGAAGTGTAAAGGTACTTGATACAGTTTTTCTTTGGATTTATGTGCAATATCCATATTTTAATACATTATTTAAAACTTACTATAAACACTTGGTAATTTATCCAAAATAGTTTTATCATTTTCACATGCTTATTTCATGTGGAAAATCACAAAGAAATGAACATCATTTAACGTTTTTTTTTTGCGTAAGCACTATAAAATTTATAAGTGTTTTCAAGTTGACAAATGAACTAAAATGTATTAGATAAAAGCCTTGACATGACTTTAAAGATTTTTTTAAAAAGCGAGTCACTTTCTTATTATCCTTAGGTATTATTCCCTTTTCAGTAGACTTGGGTGTAGGGGGCTCCATCTAAACAGTCTAAGAAACCCTCCCTTGCTGGAGGCAAATATTGCTGAACAAAGGACGAGGCTGAAAGGAAATAAGAAGTGAATGATTTTAAAGTTTCTGATGCTGATCAAATCATAGAAATGAGAGTCCAAAGGACTGTTTTGTTGCCAAAACTAACACCCCACTTGTTCTTTTGGCCGTTATGAAAATAAAAAACTTGTTAAACCAAACGATTGTTTAAAAACGAATCGGTCTAAAAGTCAATAGGAAGCTCATTTCACATACCGCAGACTCGGCAAAAGCTTGTAATCATTTCAGCCAAATAGTAATTTTTAATAAAAAGTTTGGGCTTTCGGAGTTCCGTTTTTGAAGTTGAACTGAATTTTCATTTTTAATAGCGGCATGAAACGTAGTTTGTACTAGTTATACGAAAGTCGGTCAAGCGTAAGTACAGAAAGAGTATTAAGGAAATTGGGTAGTCGAGTAAAAAATCTAGTCATGTCATAATCGAGCTCACGAAGGTTGGGAATCCGTACAATATTCAGATTTTTTTTATTTATGTCCATACACTTACAAATGTTGTGAAATTAATTGACGAATGTTGTAAATTGAATTGATGAATGTTGTTTAGTAAATTAACTGATAATAACAGAGTATATTTTAGTATGTTTATTGTAAAGAGTACCTAGTTTATTTCACATCATCACACTACGCTATCAATAAAAAAGAAGCTTACCAAGAACCGTTAAAATTAAATATTATAGCATAACCTTAATTCAACTGAATTCCAATTCCACCTTAACATAAACTTGATAAGAAGTTGTTTTGTTTACATGTGAGTCAGGCTGAAACAGATTTTGACAAATACCTCTATATATTTATACATATAAAATTCTTAACTAACACACAGTTTTTAATACAGAAACAGTTTGACGTGATGTGCGCCACTCCTCTTAAAGGTATAAAGTGTATTTAGGTAAACATACATAGTTGTGTTGTTTACTTATAAGTTAGGCTGAAATAGATTTTGACTAATACCTCCTTACCTTACCTTATATAAAGATGTATTAAATATATATAGTTCTCCTTATCTTGTGTATGCCACTGAACTCTTTCTAAAAAGTTGGACCACTTTAGATTTTTTTGTGTAAATTAATGGATTTCAGTATAGTTTGGATTCACAAATCGATCTGATAGATTTTTTTATGATGTAGAAAACCTCTAGTCTAACAAACATCTAAATGAGATGCAGGTTCTAGAAACTAGCTACTGACATCGCAGTCTCGTGGTGGTCACATGATCTATGCGGCGGCTGCTAGCGACATCCATAACTAATCTGTACTACCTAGCGTAGCGCGGTAGTCATGGTGCATCACTTAAAGAACTTAACTAGCGAATCAATAATTAATTTAAGGCCTTGTAGAAATATTAGACTCTCAGTCTAACTTAATTATTCTGCACTAAATTATATTCTGCGTACTTTTGTATTTACAATATAATAAAGTAATTCCAATAAAAACTTACCGTTGTTTTTTAAATTATTCCATAACAAGTTTGATCCATGATTATTATCATATTAGTATATGATCTCTGGCTTTCATGCACATGTATTTCAGACATGACAAACTTTACCGGCCAAGATTTCAAGTGTTGTATAATAACATTATTGTATTTAATAATTTTTATTGCCTTTCCAACTTTCCTCCACCAAAACAAACAAGATTCATACACATAAAGAAACTTTGTCATTCGCCAAGTGACTTGGTCGACCGCGTCAACTATTTTCCCAGGTGGCACAACTTTTGTTCAATTCGGGTAGAACTAGAGACATCTCCAGTGATACGTACGTAGTGGAAAATACGTTTATTATTTTGTAACTATAATACTTTTGTTAGCTTTTGTATGTTCTAATTCTAGTGGTGTACTGCCTCTATTTGTAATAACACTGTACTTGTTATAACTGCTCTGTATCGTATATCTTTTAGGAGTGAGATTGTATACCTAATACTAACGAATTTGAAATACATATACAATACTCTTATTTATCATCATTTAATACCGAATGCGTAAAGTTAGATTTCCGTAAAACAAAGATGAATATTTAAACTGCTCGATCATTTAAAATCTAATCCCATCAAAACTGGTCCAACAGAAGTTCAGTGGACACACGGACAGAAAAATTACTTATACGATAATCTAATAATTGATATTAAAAGAAACCATATTCATTGGAGAACTTAAGTAACTAATTGCTTTAACGAGCTGGCTCTTTGTATACACCAGTTTCGCAAAGAGAGATCTCCCGTTAGGCGAGGTGTCTTGGGAAACGGCCGAGCTGGGACGGTTGATGTTTGGAACTTGTTTACATGCGCGCACTGTGGAAAACTTCGATAACGTGACAGGTATTGTGTGACGTATTTGTGTGACATGTAGTGCAACGTCGCCACATTATCCCCTACTCCGACAAGGGCTCGATGTGTCGATGATGTCACAGTGCTTTTCAATGTTTACATTGCCTTGGTCGAAATGTGAGGTTGTAAGATGCCTTGTACAGACTGTGAATTAAGATATGAGGATGAGAAGATGAGCAGGGCGAGGGATGTACAAAGGCCCGCCGCAAGCGGGTGTGTAGGGCGTGCACTGCTCGCAGGCAGCACGTCCAGGGGAGTGGCAAATCAAGTGATCCGTCACTTAATATACAAAGTGATATATTAATATCCACCCGGCAATTTAAGACAGCTTAGATTAAATAAATAACGCTACACACTGATAGCCCCACACTAGGATACCCTGTGGCGTGGATGCCATGGACAACATATAAAGACAATTACAAACACACCCGGGCCGAGAACAGAAATTTAAACTCATCATTTAAATTTCAGTCTCGCTGGGAATCGAACCTAGGACCGTTCGAACGCCTGTCTGGGGTGGAGACCATTACGCCACGCGGATTGTCAAAGTTGATAAAAGATTTCGTCAATATAAAGGCAAGAAGAGTTAAATTCCAGAAAAATCTTTAAGTATATGGTTTTTCACAATAAACTAAAATCATTATGTACCTAATCAAAATAAATGTTTTATTATTGTTAAGATTTTTTTCTTTTTTCCACCATAATGTAAAAACATTAAATAGTCTTTTTTTTATTCAACAAAATGTAGTCGTAGGGCGCCATATCCGTTATTGCACGCGGGCGGTCAAATAGCTAGCGTCGGGCCTGGATGTATACTCAAGCCGTCCGTGTAGTTAGTTATAGCTGGCACAAGGACAGGAAGCGTCTTCACTGTACGCTGCGATGAACTTAACGAGCTTGCGTAGTATTGACAGATGCTGCTGTTATTTATCCAAGTGTGAGTGACGTAAGATGGAAAGATTTTGTCTCTAACAGTGCGCAAACGGGACTTCTCCAAGGGTCATCAGTTATTGCAAAGGAGGCCTCTTGAAATGTATTAAGAAGTTTAAATGTATTGAGATACTGGTTTATTATGGTTTTTGCTGACTCTCGGATTCCTTATGTCTAGCTAAACCCAGACACAAATGGGGAAAGAAAGAGATTGTGTCGTTAAAAAAATACAACTAAATATATATTCGAGGTTGGTTCCGTGAGGCGTAGGTTTTTTGAAGCGAAGGTTACTAGTACCTAAGTCATAAAGTGTTTTTCGCTTGCTATATTTGTTGACATTGTCAGAAAAATAAAGCCATATCAAAACGTAACGAGATCTCGCACGCTAGGATACGAACTATTTATGGTCAGTCCTTTTCTAGCAATAAAGCTCTCTATGAAGGAACGCTATGATCCTTTCACACGCAATATACGGGTCTCATATCCATTTTATTTCTTAGAAAACCATAAATCAAGAATCATAGTGAAAGTGAGTTGGAAAAAATGCTCCAGATATATCACATAACCCGTTTTGTCTAATAATATAGTTCTGTACTATGTGTAAATTGGCTTATTACCTGGTTCTTATATTTCGTGTCATTGGTCACGTTGTTATTTGATGTTTTATGTAACTAACTGATATACGAGCCGTTAAGTACCTATTGTATTGTTAATTATTAATGTTAATAATAACTGGGAGAAGACACTGACGCTCGAAACACAGTTTCAAACTAACTCGGGTGTCAGATGCTTCATATATTTGTCGTGTACTGAATATGGCAATAAAGTATCGTTTATGTTTTATGTTTACGTTATGTTAAGTGACATAGTGTTAAGTAGTTACCATCGCCCACAGACATTAGAAACACCAAATGTATGACTGATGCATTGACGGATATGATATCTTGGCTTGCTACGTCTATGCCTTAACTCCTACTTACGAATATTTTAGAAAATGTTTAAACAGAATTCTTTAAATTAATATAACCTTATTATTCGAGAACCTTTTAAAATAACCCTAGAAGCCATAGAAATAGACGGACAAACAGACGAAGGGATAAACAGATAAAAGTCGATTAGTTATATTTTCACCTACATAGTCATAGTATTAACCTCGTATTATATAAGTATGTCACAATAAAGTAATAGCAATAAAAACGTTTGAAAAAAAAATCTCTAACTACTGGCGTTCATAATAAATACTAACCACACAACTTCAGCCCAAACGTACGTACACAATAGTTACTAGTTAACTCAAAGAAGCTTTGTGCTTTTGTCAAATTCATTTGTGTTTAATTTATTTCGCTCACCAACAGACTTGAAAGACAGAATTGTAATACACAAATGGGGTTACTCCCTTTGAGCGTCAATCCCACAATCTTGTTACTATAAGTTTTTGCTGAATATTGCTCGGTCTATTTACTCACTGGCAGCGACTAAATAATCCGTACATCCTCCGCAGATGTAATCCTGACATGCAACCTCCGACGCCATAAATCAGAGAGGGGGCGGAGAAAAGGGAGGCACGATACGATAGCGAGAGATTATCCCGCCATAATTATTCGCCAAGCGTCAGATGATCGAAGCCTGGATTACATCTCGAGCAATTAAACTGTATGCGTTCATATTATTCATTTACACGTATCAGAGTCACGCACTCCTGCGGTTATCATACCGATGCCGCTAACCGATTGCTATTTCACTCACACACATAATATATTACTATTCATCGAGCGAAACAGCAATATTATTAAGCTTGTATTATGAACCTGAAATAGAAGAGAGTAACCACCATCAATCTAATTATAAAAATGAGCGCTGTATTGGCCAACATTGTAGCAAATAATAATAATGAAATATTTTCCGTAGTTCGAAAGGTTTACGCATTGGTTCCAATTAGTATTAGATAGCAGTTATTTATATATTAATACGTGAAGCAAAAACTTTGGACCCCTTTTTACGAAAATTGCGCTTACGGAGGAGTATGAAATTTGGCCCACTTATAGTTTATATGTAGGAGAAGTGCAGAACGCTAATATTTTTTTATAAT
>DWJN01000839.1:0-20793 GCA_018248895.1 Carystus phorcus
GCTAGGAGCATTCTCTACCAGCCAACCTTTGGGCGAAGCAGATATCGACGAAGGCGGTATTATTGGTTGCATCTCTATTAATTATAGGCATGTATGGGTAAATATATATGTGACAGAAATATAAATATAACATTGATATTATTAAATATAAATAAATATGAGAGGGCAAGTTGATAGTTAGACAGTTTGTAAAAAAAAAGAATATTATAGTAATAAAAACTAAAGTTAATGTATTGTTACACTGGCTAAAGCAACAGCTAATGTGAAAAAGTCAACAAATAATTGAGTTAAACACATTTACTTTTAAGGTGAATGCTTTGTGTGCTCGTATATCTAAATGTAGTCTATTTAATCTGAGCGTAAGGTGCTTGTGGCAACTGAGACGACAAACGTCAGAGGATAGCTTTCGAGCATTCACAACAAGATGTCATGAGCCATATATCTTGTTCTGTTAACTAACCGCAGTCCTGTGTCGTCTTCTATACTATTCTATTTCTGGATACTAATATTTGATGATGGGTGCAGTAGCAGTAGGATGGTAGTCTCTGGCATAACATGTTCAATTACTTGAATTATATTAATATTCAATTTTGTATTGTATTTGATAGTTTACAACAAAGTAATTTGTATTGTATTGTATTATTTTCTGCGTTACTGAGCGGATTCTTGGCGGTGATACCTTTGATGATACAGAGGTCTATGGATGTAATGATCATTAGGTTATACTATTGGGCTATTTACATAACAAAAGATAAGTGAGGTTTCCTTACACAAATAAGACTGTTTTTAGATAGTTTCACAAATATATTACCTCAAAATGTGCATCTGTTTTTAGTCTTCTAATTCAAAGTGAAAATTATACATGTCTTTCTTTTGTTATTCTGTATATGTTTAATGTAAAACTGTAAATATTCCAGAAACAACATAAAAGTAGTCCAGGTTATTTGAGATAATTTAGTTTACTAGGATATGTAAAATAGTGTTATAAAATGATGCACTCCGACATGTAAAGTAATGTAGTCACTATGACTCACATCTTTTGTAACCGAATCTATGTCACCTGTACACCTGTGTGAAATCTAACCTTTCTTATTACCTTATCTTGTTATAGGTATGTTATAGGAATAGCACCTAAGCGATTACAAGGGAAAATGTTGTTATTGTACGTATGTATTATATCAGGAATATCTATCTGAATTTTAATACCTGCTTGGGGATATGTTAAATTTTTTGGGTAAGATTGAGATCAATATTAATTATGTGCTATGTAGTACGATAAGGCAATATAAAAGGGATAGGCCATGACACTACCGTAATTAATTATCCTGAAAAAGTTTCTTAGCATTAGTATAATTTAAGAGGAAAGAAATGAAACTCACTAATAATTATTAAGTAGCTTCGAGTAAATTTTAAGGTTATTTCCGACCCCTAGCTTCCGTCCGAGAACGTTAGCACTAGATGAAGTATATGAACAGACAAGGCACGGTGATAAATTTTCGGAATATATACAACACTTGGTTAATTTATTTACTCTTAAATCATGATAATTACAATAATTTTATTAGCGACATCCAAACAAAAAGAATAAAGACAATGGTTATCGTTTTCAACTGAAACCAGTCAATTAATGGTATCTAGTAATAACAGATGGTCAGTAACGACCCCTGTGACCCAATGCTGAATCGACGATCGAAGGGTCTTGAATTCGATTACCAGTGAGGCAGAAATTTTAATTATAAGTTTCAATCTATGTTCTTGGTCTGACTGTCTGCATAGCGTGATTATTATTATTACCTATGTTCTAAATTGTTTATTGTGTTTGCGCTTCTTGTTATTACATCAAAAAGATAAGAGTGTCGTGATATGTAATCCCATTAACTGTTTGTTACATTCAGTTAACGTTCCAAAGCAAGTATAATAGCAAGTACTTATGCTAAATCAGCTAAATGCAGTAATCTAACGTCGGAGGAAAACGGGTGTGCATTCGGAACACAGGCCGTCAAGTGTTGAGTCAACCCGCCACCGGCCCTGTTTGCTTATGTGAATATACGAAAGGCCAACATTGCCACAGAAAATAAATGAATAGCAGAATTATTTCCTCTTCATTAGTAATCATATCATTGGTCTACTATTAGATATCTAAACTTCATTATTACCACTAATAGATTAGGAAAAGTACTACATTACTAGTTTCTTTATAGATTGTCAACATATAATGTAGATGATGGTAATTTAAAACTTTATATATTTTTCTGTACCTCGTTTTGTAAAGCTATATAACTTAGTTCAACCACAATGCATGTCGTGGTAGACTATAGATAATGAAGAACTACATTCAATTTTGAAACTTTAAGATCGATTTCGCTATAACACAATGTGTCGTCTTGTTAGGAAATAATATAAATCAGCGTCGCTCATGGTCATCATTAACACCAAAGGCATCATCAACGCGTGTTTGGCAAAACATAAATGAAGAAACCCGTATTAGGTATTTCTGCTTATGACACTACAACTAAAACATGTCCGATTGTAAAAGAAAGTTGGTCAAAAATATTACCACCAAGTAAATATATCCAGTATCGTATCTAATGTTCTCTATCTATCTATATCAAATGAAAAGCCGTAGTTTCCTTTAGTTTGCTCAGAAAGACATATTCGAAAGAAGGCAGGATCGCATTTAATTCCTTTTCAGGATTTCATTATATGTTGCTGCATATGTTTTAGTAGAATTAAACAGTCCTCATCAAATATGAAATCGGCAATTATTTTCTGATACTCTCAAATTATTCAACCATAAGATATCTAAAAACCCATACTCAATACCTTAATTTCGTTCAACTATCTAAGAGCAAAATTAGACGAAAGCAGCCCTGTCTTTGTGGCTGTGTAATCAGAGCGGGTGCAAATAAATGGCGGTACTTAGTCTAACGCCGCAGCGGGCAGTCTCCGCGATTTATGTGCGAACAGCGACCTGAGTGTTGCTCCTTCACTAAACTAAACGTAAGCCTACAGGACATCGATATGTAAACAGGACCCGACTGAGAGAATGCCGTGTATTTTACCACGATGATATGTACTTGAAATAAATATACAAACTTAACTCGTAGATTGTTCACGTTTTAAAATAATACGGAAACTCACGATACGTATTTTTAAGCCGCTATTTCGAATCAGTTACAAAGTTAATGCTCACGGGTGGACTGTCTAACGTGGTGGCGAATAAACTTTACTAAGTAATACTAGCCATCTATTCAAAATAGAAGATTTTTGATAAAGAATCGACCATTCAGTAGTACATTATATTTCCTTTAAGATATTATCAGTCAGCACAATTTTATCACAGTATTTATACAAAAAGATGTACGAGTCATGTATGAGTAAATGGCACTTACATGTATAGAAAATAATAAAGTACTGCACGTGTTAAAAAGTAATAGCAACTGTTTAAGGGTACTAAGCACTAAGCAATGGAAGTCGGGAACAGAGGGGGGTGGGTATTTTTATTATGTAACGAGGCGGCAAACGAGTATGAAGTAAGTAAGGATCAGTGGTCATCGTCAACCATTCACAAACTCAAGGCACTTCCGATGTGTTACCAGTCAAGAAAAAAGCGATAAAAAAAAAAGAATGTACTGACTCTCAAGCTATGGAACTCCATAAGTTCTACGATAAGTACACCCAGGCTTCACTTAGACATAATAACTAGTACTCGTAATTTAATAACAATAAAGTCGATTTAAAATATGCAGTAGAGATAATATTTTAGATACTATCAGTCTAAATTTTAATAAATTAAATAATGCTGTCAATATAGAATTAATATAGTGTTCGATTGCCCGCAGCATCGCAAAACCGTCGATGTGAGTCCGCCAATTACAAACAAGAGCAGTTGAATATAAATGCACGTTTTAATTTTATTTTCAAGCTTGATCTATAGGGACGTAAATCATACACGGAACAAAAATTTCAGTCTAAACATTGAAATTTGAATATACAGCACGTGGATACAGATAAATAAATTATTATCATTCCAGTGAATAAAAATAAACTTATGTATTGAAGCACGGGTTTTTTAATAGCTATCGCCATCGAGAAAGCGTATCATCATCATAAGTAGGTAATTAACAAATGCCGTGATTGTCTATGACTTCCGTAATGTATACCTATTAATTTTAGGGTGAGAGACATTGATATTGAAATGCATATGACTTGGCGGCTCGCGTCGTTCCTAAGAGATGGACAGAGTTAAGTATAGCAGAATGGGTGACAATGACAAAATATGTTGAGCGTTTCCGTGCTTCAAAGGGCACGTTACAGCTTATACTGAAGCGTTCTGGTTTATATCGTAGAAAGCAATCTTTAAGCGATGTCGGAAGCATTTGGTTGGGTTGGCCACAAACCTTGCTGAAAACTTTAAAACTTTAAAGTTTAAACATTAAAAAATCATCCAACGTTGCCCAGCTAAACACTTTGTTAGAGTACATTAAGATACATTCCAGGATTTGTGAAAGCCTCATTGGGGTTGTGTAAAAATAGGCTAATAGATTAAGAAGCATTAAAATCTCCATACCACGCTAATTATACGATATGAACATACCGTAGTGGTAGAAATGCCGCATTCTCGGTTTATTCTCTTAGGATTCTACGTTCATATGTACTCCCTACTTTTCTAATTACTTACCTACCCGAGTAATGGCAGAAGCAGCATATTTTTTTACATTTAGATTAAGATATTATTTTGTCACACATATTTTTTTTTATATTTGTTTTTGCATATTTTGTTCTATACTTCCTATATAATGTATATTCCAACGCGAAATCCTTCCATCAAGCGGGACCGATTACTCGTTATGTAATCATTAACTCATATATCAGGTCAATATTAAATGTACGACTAAACTGCAGAATATGTGATATTAGCTTTTGAGTAAAACAGTTATTTTAGTCCTATCGAGACTAAACTTATCTAAGGTAATTGTCCATGCAATTTCCTATTACATAAAATGAATCCAATATTAGAATCATAGTTTTTTATTCCACGCAATTGGTCTGCGTTGTCCTGTAATCTTTGCGATTGGCAATCGACATGGGCGGCAGAGCCTTTGGCAAACATAATAGCAGAGCGATGGCACTTGAACGAAACCGACTGAACCGCGAACGAAGATGAAAACGGGTAAATAATAAGTTATTTCACTGTCGGTATTGTGCTATGCGATTGTGAGCGCTCCTTTTGAGAATAGATTGGCTTACTGGTACACTTGAACATGAAGAATAGGGGGAAACCAATCTCAGATAATTATGTAGTAAATAAGCCTTACCGTCATGGCATTTCTATCATAAATAAAGACAAATACTAGTACCATTATTATCAATCAGTACCCATATATTAAAAGAGAACTACCTATAATATTTGAGATAATCCTAATAAGGGTTTACGAAGTTCGTATCGCTCCTTAGGTTAAATAGTTTGCTAAATTGAGTTATATTGAAAAGGTTTTCGAAAAAATGTATGTTTCAAAATTACCGACTGTTCTGCATTCCTGTAGAATTCTAAGGCGTCAACCAAAGAGAGATATCGATAGTAATAATTATATGCTGCAAATAACGTCTGCTAGGTATAGGTACTATTACAAACCATAATCCGCTTATGAGTCACTTAATTAGTTTTCAGCGAATGGTGTCTACACTCTTGCCTTCAACCCATTAATGGCCCAATACTGAGCACGGGTCTCCCCTCAAGACTGAGGAGATCCAGAGCATACTCTACCACGCTGCTTCAATGCGGATTGGTGGAGGGGTTAGTGGGCAACCTAAGTGTTAGATATTTTTAAACCGCCCAATGACATGGCTTGACAACTGTTATAGCAACCGAGACCGACGGCTTAACGTGCCCTCCGAAGCACGGAAACGCTCAAGAAATTTTTGCCACTAGCGGTCACCCATCTAGATACCAACCGCGCCAGCAGTTGATTAACTCTGTCGATCGCATAGGATCGAATCGAACCGCCGGGCTATGAGCCCTATCTACACACGCTCTACACTCTTAATATTAAAATAATAAAGGACATAGGTGATAATATGTACATTGTTGTAGAAGGTCACATAAACAAAATATGAGATCGACTTTTAAGTATATTTACAATATCAATATCTATAACAAAAATCAGCAACTTGTAAAATATATTATTTATTCCAAGTACCTAACAAACAAGGAACTCTTTCCGAATTGAGAAGTTCAGTAAAGAAATGAAATATTCTTACCATCCGGCATAAATTATCGGGTTTTTGCACCGAACGGAATCATCTGGAATAGTTCCCACATATTCTTAAAACAGGTTTATCCAAGGGTTCGCGAGATACGTGTTTTAAAATCCTTTTCGTAATAAATTATTCTAAGCTGTTGAGTGCGCGTGAAGGAATTATCTGTTACAGACTGCTTTTGCTGCGGTTTACAAGAATACAGTTCTGTGAGATCTCGTTTATTGCGAACGGATTTAAAATATCTTTCTTACGAGTACTACCTACCTTCTACTTGAAATACAAAAACAGTAAACCTTTACTTAAAATAATAGATTTTATATATGCATTTCAATTTTCTGTTCCGTGTTACAATGGTCTTGCGTATAATTAAAGGCAGCAACAGATTAACATGTTTTCAAATGAGCCTTTTTTATATTAATATTAAAAACCATTTCTAGAATATAATAGTATAATTCATAATATTTTTAAAACCTGATGAACCAAATAAACACATGACTGTATCATGATAAGTGGTCGCAATCTTTTTTTATGCACCAAAGAGACAGTCGTCTATTTATATATATTTAGGAGTGCTCGAATCGATATTCTGTTGAAAGACTCGTATGGGGAATATAAAAACAAATAAGTAATCAGCTTCATATATGAATAAGTATGTCTAAATGAAGTTTTAAAATTTTATTACTTTTGCTTCGGAGAAGGAAAATATTGCGCAAACCTTAAAGTGTTCCATTATTAATATTCTTGAAAATATCCCAACATACAACAATTAGCCAACATTGTTTCCTTAGTTCCTTAAAGTGAGGAGACTGAAGAGGCCAGCAATGGAGATCTTAGCCCAAAAATTGGAAGTTAACGACAACATCTCTTAAGCGACGGACTAATTTACTTCACCGAGTTGCATAATTATGTTATGAGATTGCTATCTTGCAAGGGTGCTAAACATTCAAAAACTTAATGATTTCAAACCATATTTCTACAGTACGCCAATGATATAAATTAATGTTCCTTACGTTTGTTATCGTACTGACCACAATCACATCGTGATCATGATACATTGATGTAGCACCCATCCTCGACAATGTCATATGCTCTTAGAAAATATCGGGTTCATTTCCGCACATCGATCATAGTGTGACGTGAGTAGGACCCTCTGATTCTGATAGATCGCAGACGTATTGCAGCGATCTTAGGATTTCTGTGTAGCGTACTTCATATTATGTGAGTGTGAAGCTTGGATATACATATGTATGTATGTATATTATATTTTTGATAAATATGAAAATGAATAAAATCTCGGCTAAAATCTTTTCAACTAACTATTCAACGGCAATGCTGCATATTGAATAGTCTGTGTTTTAATTTAAAAAAATACAAAAACAATGTGACAAAAATATTTTAGTTCGAGAATAAATAAATCTTTTTTTTTACTTTGTCTGTCTAAATTTTTTGTTCTAAATATGATCTGTAACTGTAACCACTACATTTTATTTTTTGGGCATTATAAAACAAATGTGTAAATTAGTCTTTACTTAGATTATAACTAAGACTACATAAATAATTCATAGCATATCTCAATATCGTTGTAACTTAAACTACAATTTCCGTAAAGGTTGAAATTACGCCTATGTATTTCAAATTAGTCTGTTAGGGAGAGAGTCGATATTTTGTATGAATCCCTTAATCCAGATTACAACTTTCGTTCATGTAAAAAATTATAAGAAAATACTTTTTTGATCAGAATGTATTTCATCAGAATTTTTCTTTCTTTCTTTACATTGGAACGGATGAAATTTAAGTTTAAGAATATTATCTTACACCACTGTGATAGAACGAACGGGCTGAACTGTCTTAAAGTGTTCTCTGGCAGCATGGAGCACTAAAAATGAAAGTATTTGACGTGGATGTAGCGGGAGCTACGGCCCCCACTCTGTTTCAATTTCACGGAGCATTTGCCGGCCGTTAAGGATGCCCCGAGGTGTCATCTCACTGGGATCTATACGGACTTACATCTACTATGTTTGTTTTTTTCACTTGGTTATATTTATTTAGAATAACAATATGACTTTAGAAGACTTAAGTGTAATAAATACTTGTTTAAAAATATATATGATCTGTAATAAATACTTCAAAATTCGACTACAAAAAACCTTTTATTACATTTCAAAGATGAAAATATGTATTCCGCTATTAGTACTACAATCATCGAATTATAAAACTTATAAATGTCTATGACGAACTTTAAATAAAAAATAAATATTTAAATAGGATTTTGTCTAACACTAAATCAACCGATGCCTATTTTATAAAAAATACACGAGCACTTACCTTTCAAGACCAAAAAAGCCTTTGTAAGGATGAAGTCTCGTAGAAATATTAAGAAAGCTTCGACCCTACGCAAAACCTTTGCTCTTTCCCACGCTTTTCATCACTCAAACTGTCTAAATCACACATCATCCCATTGAACTGCCATCGCCACTCACTTCGAAGGGTCTAGTGAATCATTTATGTTGTATCTTCTCGATTACAATGATTAATATCATAGATTTTATATCCTAATGTAATTTTAATTACGTTAAGAAAGATAATGTCTATTTTTAACTTCGACTTATTTATTTAGTGTTCACATATGTATCTTTAGATTTTAAGTGAAAGAACGTTTCTTTTTATTTTATTATTCAATCCTTCATTAAGTAATTTAGGTGCTTACCTTAAAAAAACATTTGTAAGTACTTTCGGAATTCGAGTGTGACTGAAAATAACCGACCCTTAGACAAATAACCCTATAATGATTCAGTAAATTAAGTGATATTCTATTTTGAAAATTAGAGAATGAAATAATGTTCTCCATAAAGTTACTGTATTACACCGTGCTTAAATGTACAACGTAGAATACGGTTTTCTAAGTTTTGATGGGTGATGAAATATTGCGCGGGTATGTTGTTTGAAGCATAATGCAGCTAAGCTCGGTTTACTTGAAAGTATCTCGGATAAAACCACTCGAGGATATGTTCTACGACAAACTGTCCAACGATTTTGTGAACTTTTCTCAACGTTGTACGCAAGTCACGATGTTCTTTGTTTAACTTACGGTAAAGAGTTTACTGTTTATGCTGCATTCAATACTGACATCTGAATACCAAACAAAAGGTGTATGCGTTGAATAGATAAGAAATAGATATAGGTTATAACGCTTTTGTTTGATTACTAGTTTCATCATATTATGTTTTACAATAGTAACCGGCTTCCATCTCGCTTCGGTAACAGTGTGCCTTTTTACCCTCTCAGAAAAAAATACTATTCCTTTACATTTTATATAAAGAGTAGTCTATATCAAAAACTTTATTGTTCATTAAGTTAGAAAAATATTTATTTATAAATCGGTTAATTAAAACATTTAATTACGTATATTCAATTTAACTTCTTAAAGTGGAGCCCTACAAATAAATTTTATATTGAAAGCCTTTGTTTCCCCGTTTTCTTTAACATGTTAAAAATATTGGCGCGGAGACGCTAAGGTACACAATTTCACTTCATCCTCGGCCAGTGTCTGAGTGCAAAGGCGTGTCGAGTTGGCGGGCAGACGCCGGCCTCCGTGAAAATTCAGCGTGCGCCGGAAAATATGGCCGCTGATGGAACCTTAATGTTTCCGACTTGGCCCGCCAGCGGTCAGCCGCGACAGCCTTCCAACTTGCCTTTAAACTTAGCGCCGATAAAATTGCGCCTTCACTGACCCGAAACGAGAACGAACTGTCTTATATCACTTTAGTACGTAATTGCTTTTCAATTCACTTTCTTCACAACTACTGATTAAAAAAAAGTTACACTTTTATAACCCCACTCTAGGATTATCTGTGCAATGAATAATACTTAAGAACACACATATCCAGACAGAAAAGAGAAATTTAAACATATCATTCAAATATCTAACTCGCTTGGAATGGAACCCAGGATCTTTCGATCAGCGGTCCGCTATGAGCATTTTTGCGCCATACGTTGACATAGTCATAATAGCTAGGTTAGAAATGTTATGGTTTTAAACCTTTGACAGTGTATATTATAAGGCTCCAGTCTCTTTTCATAATCGAAAGGATATATAACACTCAACAAAACGACCATTCAAGAGAGATTAGAGGTGATAGTAATTAGTTTCGAATGCTTTTCAGTCTCTCAATTTTCTAACACATATTACGCACTTAAAAATACTCATACTTCCACAATCGGAATTATTGTTTCCTACATAACATGAAAACACTTTACCCCCAATACCCACAATCTTAGGACAAAGACTTACCTGTCACATGAATATTAGTCTCAGATAGGAATTGAATCTAGGAATCTTTGCTTCACAAGCAACGAGGTTTACGATATAAACCATTAAGGACTGCTGAACTAGCACCGATTCAAATACCAATCGTGCCCGGAGTTGATTAATTTTATAGATCACTTAAAATGGACAGGATGTGTCATGTGGGAATTTTATAATTATTGGATTTCGATGAATTGATTGTCCATCGAATACTCGTAGTGGAAAGTTGAAAATGATTAGTGCTCAGGTTAGGGTCAATCTAGTCAGAGTCCAAACAGTTTGCGAACTCATTAGTGCAGGAGCGAGCTCTGGACAGACAGACACGACGTGTGATTGACACTACGGAAATGATTTTGCTCGCCGCTGGTACCGTTATCTCTGTAAAGGCTACCCATTTGTTGGCAATTTGACGCACCTCTGAGTACTAAACATACACAAAATGCTTTGAAACGTATAAGTTTTAGTAAACACTAAAAAAGCAACAGTGACAGCATAAAATACTTAATTATATAATGTTACTAACGCAAAATCAATCTGATAAAACTTTACCGTCTTCACTATAAAGCGCTCTGCTAATAAATACAAATTCATTATGAATAATTACATCTAGTTGAAGGTCTGGAATCTGCAACTCAGTGTAATCCTACTAGCAAAATATTACACGTCTTCTTCTAGCTATTTAGTGGGTGTGTTACCTTGTGGTTTCAACACTGAAAAACCCACTACTTTGTAGTCAGTTTCTGGTTACTCATTAATGCATCGATGTTGGCTATGACTTTCGATTTCTTATTTTAATTTCTGTTTCCACGTACTCAAATACAATATTAATTACAATACCTTGTAATTAAAATTCATAATGATGTGATCACGCAAGTTCAGTAAGTGTCTTCCGTAATTCACTCGCAGGTCGCCTGTTAAGTGGCTGTTATTCTTCACCTGTAGCGTTCTAGTTCTCAACGCAAACCGCCGCTTTCTGCGCTTTCCTTGTAATATATGTGTTTCTTTCTACACAACTTTTTACGCTAGCAATTATTCTTGTGCATACGTAGTTGTGTTAAGGAACACAATATTTCTTAGGTCCAAACAAATAGCGGTCGGGCGTTAGTTTGATTGGGGGCTGTTTGTTGCCTTTACAAAGAACATTAGTGCGCGTAACCCATCACCGCTCAGCGGTTTACTGCGAGTGAGTCCACGAACGTAAAGATATCTCCGTCCTGAGATACTCTGGGGATATACGGTACGCGTTTAACGAATACAGTGATGAATGTATGTTTCTCTTAGTCGTTACAGTAAATAATGTTGTGTTAAAAGGTGCGTAATAAATATTGCGAAAACACTTACCAAGCACCGCTGTGTATGTAGTATAGTTTTAAATTACAGCAACACAAATCAGGTCAAAAACCTCAATATCTTATTAAAAATAAACGCCGCTTTTATTTATTTTTCTGTTATTGTTATGTTGTAATATAATAATATATGTAAACGTTAATAATTTGAGAACCAACTCGTTATTTCAATATAAATATAATTTTAAACGCCGAGTATTTTTGGGAGTACAAAACTTGTCCATATTACGTAACCAAAGTGGGAATTTCACTAATTACCCACTGTTTTGTCAAACAAATAGGCAATGGAATGTTTTTATGAGAATAGTTTAATTCGGCCTTTGTATTGCTTTGACGAGGGTGAGCAATTTACTGTGATTTCATTACATTAATACATGCATGACTAGAAAATAACATTGCTGACTATATTATAACTCATGATTTAAATTATTTAACATACATAGATATACTTGAACGATACAGTTAACCAATTACCAGGGAATTTTGCACAAGAAGTAAAGTAAACTGATACGGACATATGGATCCTCCCTTCAAAAATATGTTTAATAGTTCCCTTAGCAATTATATATTAGTTCAGCAATATCTAATAATTGGGCTAGTTTCAATATAATATTATTAGTCAAATTTAAAATCTTATCTTATAATCTTATTTATCTTCTTAATCTTATGTTAATAAGTATATCTAAAAAAAATCACAATATTTTTACGGTCTTACTAATTTGTCTTACTTATGAAAGTACATTATTAACATTTAGAATAGGAGATAGGTCGATCAATTATGTCTAAATATTCTTAATTAATTTTATAAGCGTACCTCTCGTGTTAAGCTTTGACTGGCTTACAACCCCTGTCACGATAACCAGGATTAATGCCTCGTCTTGATTCCTCAACTCAGCATATTGTAGGAATTACATATAAACATGTCCATAACTCAACATCAAATGAACGAAGAATTATATTATAGTTATTGGAACTGCAACTCATAGACGTTACTTTAGTCACTTTATCATTAACTATAATGAAATGAATCGTTTCGTATTAGCTCTGAATTTTATTGGTCATTAAATTAGAAAGATATTGATTTATTGCAACAGTTATAAAAAATCAGTCAAAGAATTATTTAATCATTACAAAACTATAATAAATTTTAACTTATTGTGGAGTAACAGTTAAAAGTACTGTGAAGTCAATACATATTTAGTACAATGTACATTTTATTTGTAAAAAACACTAAAGGCTTAGGATTAAAGTACTATATATTGAAAATGCTATATTAATACAGAGTCTCTTGCAATGATATTACCGTAGCTTAAAGGAAAGGATGGATAGAGAGCCATTTCTTAGATTTAAATATCTAATTAGCCTTAGATTTTAATATCTAATTGCTTCGAAGTATACTAAAAAAATGTTTAATTGTTTTGACATAAGTTGGTTCGGCCGATTGTATCTTCTACAAGAAGTAACTATGTAATGTTTAAACTAGGTGCTATTTCTTCTATAATTGATTATTGATAGAGAAAAATGATGACTGGAACAGGATTAATATATAAAAGTTTTTATAGGGTATTCATGAATAATAGGTATTGAAATGAATAGCTCATTCACGTTTATGAATTCGTTGAAATGTGTGATACATCGTCCTATAATAAGGATAGCGCAAATTATGATATTGTATAAATCTTAGTGAATAAACTTGTAGAGAGTGAGATGAGCACGCCTCTTTTATCCGTGTGATTATACGAAGGCACGTAGTCGGGATTTTGTTCCGAAGATATGAAATAACATCTACGTATAGCGAAGTTTTTAAAAAGACGTCGTATTTATTTTTAATTAATTCGTTATACCTGCTAAACTGCTTTGGTATACATGTTTGATATTTGAAATACTTGTAAATAGATGTAAAAAAATAAGTGCAGAGAGACGGTATACAGTATTAAAATGCAAAGATATCAAATATAATTTACTAGATGACCCCAGCAAACGTTGTTTTGCGATATAAATTATTATTTTTAACTATTTTGATAACCATTAAAATTGTTATAGTGGGTTAATCTTAAAAGCTAAACATATGCTGTCGCGGACTTTTATTTAGAACTTTTAGAGTGGAACAATTTTGTAATACTTGATTTTTGTGTAACTGTCACCGTTTACTCAGCGCACGCATGGAAAGCTCTAAATTTTGCCGTTTTCGCAATATTTTTTATTGTTTTTTCTCTCCTATTCGTTTTAGCGTGATGTTTCATAGCCTATAGCTTTCCTCCATAAATGGACTATCTTACAGAAAAAGAATTTTCCAAATCCGTCCAGTATTTCCTGAGATTAGCCCGTTCAAACAATCAAACAAACAAACGCTTCAGCTTTATATTATTAGTATAGATTAGAAAGGATTTTTTGATATAATTATAAAAATACCGTAAATTATAATACCCGGGATATTTTCTCAATTAGGTACGTTGATTATATTGTACCTATCAAAAATTTTGTTACCATTTTGTAACGTAAATAGTTATTTGCACAAAGTACGAGATTCATATATGTAATATTCCCGATATCTATTAATATGAACAAGTATAAAGCTCTATACAAATTATTGCCGGCAATATAATTTTTAATTTCTACATTCATAAATGTTGATTCGTTTGTTTTGTATACTTATACAATACATGCGGGCCGAATGCGCAATATAAAATGTCGACGGAAAAAGCTTTTACGGCCGGTTATTTCTACTGGGAACTGTAAGCGATACACGCTGCTTCGTCAGACAACATACTGCAATGTATGTATATTTTGTAAAAGAAACATAAAATTGTCCATTGTAATTACATTTGCGGGCTTGCACTTATTCTGAGCAAAAACATTAAATATTAAGAGGATTGATAATATAACATACGATTTTATGTAGACTGCTATAAAAGGGTTTAATGTTATATATTTTTTATTTAATCATGATATTAGACTCCTTACTCTAAGTTACACAAGATGAACTTGTTTTTGGCTTCGCTACCCAGGCTAGTAACATCATAAATAAACTACAAACTTTTCAGCGTTCAATGGAAAGAAGTAGGTATGTTATGAAATGTATGGCAGGACATAGTTTAAACAAAGCAAAGCTTTAGTATTCAGCTATTAATAAACTATCCTTTTGTATATAACTATCATTTTTATAAACAAATATCAAAACCTTTTTTACATATGAAAATAACCACAGATATCAGATATAATATGAAAATATTAAAATTACACACAAGGAATGTTTCATACAATACAAAGTGCTCCGCATATCGGATTATGTAGCGTGTGAGATTTCCAATGTCGGTCGGCGTTTATGTGATTGGCTGCGCATCGGGCCGCGAGGTTATCTCATTCATTCATTAAGCCACAGTTACTGCAACTTGTAATCCCCGTTTGTCGACAGTTACCCACCGGTTTAGTTATTACTATTTTACGCAAATTGTAGGCAATGTACTTTATAGTCGATATGCTGGTTGCAATTTGAAAATAAAAGAAGGTAAAAGCAATAAAAGACTAAGAAGAAATGAGGTATCTTAAACTAAACATTAATTTTAGAAAATTCTGCTTTTGGCGTAAATTGTTGGTAAGAGAGAAGAAACGGCGAAAGAAACTTCTCAACTCCTGTAGCGCTATGAGTATGTAGTGTTATTCATGTATTAATACTTTCATGTATATATTTGTATTTCATTAACAGCTATAAAAATAATATCATAAATTACATAGATTACGTATGAAATATCGCATAACATATCGGGTGGGATTTCCCATGTCCGGAAAACTTTTATGTCTGCGCGTCGGCCGAGAGGTAATCCCGCTCGCATTCATTACTGGCATAATAACGACAACTTTTCCCCTTTCAAATATTTATATTATTGCACATAAAGCGTTCAATATATTTTATTATGTAACTAGTCGAAAAGGAGTAGACGAGCTTTATAAAATGTAGGGGGTTACCGTCGCCCATGGACCAACACTATGTGCCAACAAACTGATGCATTGTAGGCCAAGAAAGAAGAAAGAATGAAGAACTGGCTCTAAAGCTCCCTAAAGCCTCTAAAGCAGGAACACGACGAATGAAACTTGATGAGACGACGACGACTTGAAACTGACTCGACCTGACTCCAACAAGAGGATAGTAGGAGCCCAGGCGAGCACTCCCACTACTATTAATGACATAATAATAATACAAACAGATATAACATTTAAGTTTATATAGTCCTCGTAACCTACATTTCCACTTTCGTTAGGTAAGTGTACAAAAAATACGCGGCGTTAGTCCAGTAAGTGGGGACTACTCGTATATGACCTGGTGTGATCCAAATATTCGTGCAAACATGCATCGTTTGGGGTTTGTCACCAGCCATGCTAGATATGTTTCTAAGAACATTTTCACCTGGAACCACTTAATAACCGCAGGAAGCTGCTGGACACCATGTTTCTGTACAAGCTAGTTAATGGTCATATTGATTCAACTCAGCTGTTAGCCAAAATTAACATTTCTGTTCCTGGAAGATTACCCCGGTCACAAACATATAAACCTTTCTCCACAAATGCAGCTCGTTCAAACCTGGCTCATTATTCTCCTTTGAACAGAATGATGAGAAATTACAACATAACTCATAACTCGAGCGTCGAAGTCCCAATCAGAGAACATGCGTGTGATTCGGATAATGTCCTAGAATCAGGTCAAATTGACATATTTTCTAATCCCTTCAATAGATTCAAATCCTATATCTGACTTTCAATGAATAACAAGCAATAATGTAAGTATTTTATTATGTTATCAATGAATTTCGTAATTTAACAATTGTTTTAAATAATTAAAAAAACAAAATTTAGAAGTTTCTACATGAGCTGAATAATTAATTATTATTAAACATAATTCTATGTCTGGTGGTTTACATCTGTAAGTGAAGTAACACTCACCTAATGTATGTATTATCATTTTTTTTATATAGAATGTTTTAGTGATTACTTTGTTGATGTAACGTAAATAAATAAATAAAATAAAATAAAATAAAGTGGCATAGCACCGGCCATATAGTTCGAAGGACCGATAATCGTTGGGGAAGAAAGGCCCTCGAATAGAGACCACGCCTCGGAAAGAGGAATATCTATAGGTCGACCGACCAACTGTTCTGACAACCTGAAGATGGCATCCCCTGGATTCAGGACTAGTCATAGTGGTGAAAATTAGAGGCCAATGTCCAGGCAGTGAACGCCCTTAGAGGCTTATATCCAGCAGTGGACGTCCACAGGATAATGGATTGATGGATGGATGGACTAATTTAACAGAAGCATATTGCTTCTTTTTTTATTTAGGATTACCAACGGAAGGTATACCACACACTTATAACTATAATACAATTAGGAACATATAAGTGCCCTGCCAATTATAGGCAACCACGACTTAACATTCAAACTGCCGAGACTAACCGCCAGTTTCTGAAAGGCTTGTCAAAATTTCGTTCATGTGACACGCATATTAACGTGAAAGTTCTATGAAGTCAATTCGAGTTTCTGAACCTGACAGTGAATATCTTAATTTTCTTAATTTTTTCGTTGATCAGCCTTTTAGAAACCGGCCATAATTATTCCAAAAAAAAAAAGAATAGTGTATGTAAAGTAATATCTAACTAAAGTATAATATGTAAGTAAAATTCCGAATACTACAGGCTAAATAACTGTTTAAAAAGCTTTTTTTTTTGACAACTCTTGACTTGAAGATACCATAATAATCCGATAGGAACACCGTGGGCAATTTTCCACGGCAATGTAGCCTGGTTTAAAAGACCAATGTTCTACAGGTCCCACAAGCAAAGGGTTCAACCCAAGGATTAAAGGTCTATAACCTGCATGTAAACCGACCATTCCCAAAAACCCGGGTCAAAGATCATTCTCATTTCTGATACTAACAAAACTTGTTACACGTTTTTATCTCATAACAATTGCATCTCACCACAAAATTATACATTCAATTTACGATCTTATTCATGTATAGTTAAGGACTAAGTGACGCGGTATTGTTAGATGAGATAATTGTACTTTTATGTTATTAGTGACAGATGTGGGACTGGACTTGCCTCTAGAGAGACCGGTTATTGGCCGTTGTCCCTTGCATTGCTAAATATCTGGTTTCCAGGGTTGCCAGGTATTCACCTATTGTCTTGGATTTACATTGGATCCTTATGTAACAACTGTTTACATACAATGAATTCTTTGATTTACAAACTTTAATATAAAAACAAATGTTGAATTTTTCATTTTGTTATATATTCATCCGTTTTAAGATCAAAGAAAACCATAGAAAAGTTTTGGCAACCATAAAAGTAGGTTATTAAATTATAATTTTTATTTTAATTAAGACGCAAAGCTTTTATATGTTTTCTTGGCCGGTATTATTTGTTTGAATACCTATTAAGTTCATCGGGCAACCCTGTTGGTGGAACGTTATAGAACTGTCATTTTTGAATATGGATAACTGGCCAGATTGGTATAAGTGGAAAATATGGTATTTCAAGATTTCGATATATAATGGATATAAAGATATGAGGCATTTTGACGTTTCACGGGAATTGAGGTGGGCTTGCTTATTACTAAACTTTAAAATACAATTTGTTAAGTACTTTATCTTATAGCTATTTGAATTTATACTAGGTATCTGTATCGGTACCTATTATTGAATCGTGAATACAATTATATCTACGTAAATATCTTTGTACCTTCCTTAATCAAATGAGTATCATTCAATAAGATTTTTCAATACTTAAATTTAAAGTTAAACTCTTAAATCTTTTTGTATTATACCTATTTAAATATTTTAATAATATTTCTATATTACTTGGGTAGCAGATACATTTTATCATATTCAGTAATAAATATATTACAAAAAATTAATTGCATATTTATACGTAAGTATATAATAATCACTTTTAACATATCTATCTTTATAAAAAGTTTACCTTCAAAAGTATTTCTACGTATAGATTTTCCAAGATATCATGAAAATAAATAATTTAAGGAAATAAAACATGTATTTTACTAGGTACCTATCTATTCCATATTATCTTAATACAATTAATAGTTTTAGTTTCGTACTATAGGACATTAATTATTTATTGGTAACTATTTTATTATTTACAAAAATAAGAGAAAGGCTATTACACAGAAGCAATTTTGGTCACGCTTACCGATTACCGTTTTTCATAAATACAGGTTCATTCAGACCACTTGATATTCTATAAACTTCTGATTTTAGAAACAATAGCAATTTTTATATCATTAAGAAAATTATTTTAAGGTACAAAACATTTTATAGGTACGTTAATTAACATAAAAAATAATTTTATCTAATTATAAATTTATTAACAATAAACTTCTACTATTGGAATTTTTACTCAGAGCGAGAATACCTTTTTCTTGGTCCGAGTTGTACCTATACAAATTTTATTTTGTAACGAATCAAAATCAATTCTAGTTTGTTGTCTACAAGCCCTGTAATCAAAAGGCAATTTGACAAGTTTGTAAAATTGTTTAACATTATGTAGTAGAGGCCAAAGAACCTACAAAAATTGTTATTTTTCATTCTCATATGTATTTGCGTTACAAATTCGAATTACAAATTCATTATTTCAACAGCAATATGGCGTCTTAATGCCTTAGGTGAAGTCATTTAATTGTGAAATAGAAAATAAACTAGTGTCGGTGGACTGTTGTTTACCGCCAAATGACGTCATCGGAGACTCGACGTAAATCGGACCGTTTTGTGTCACTTGACCGACGTCTAAGAAAGTGTATTTGTAACTATGGATTTTTGGATAAAATGATAGTTATTTTCAATTTATTTGACTGCATAATTATTATATAATTCATAATGTGTAGACTTATGTATAACTTATATAAATATTGTCATATACATACTCAGTAGTGTAGAGTTAAATGTATTAATCTGGATCTTAAAACGAACACAACTTGTAATGAATATCGAAGTAGTTTTGTAAGCAATTAATTTTGTATTAAATAATACGGCCTATATAGGTAGTATATTTTAGAAAACTGCTTTGTTTTTTTTAATTAAATAAACACAACAAGTGTTGTTTGTTAATTTTTTTGCTGATTTAGCGGTCCTAGACAGTACGAACTATTAAACTTGCACAACTATTATTAAGTACCTAATATTTATTGTGCATAAAGCCGTTTTAATATCTAGTAACTATTATTAAATATCATACTAAGTACACATCACTTTTTGAATCTTAAATATATTTTCGGGTATTAGACGTATTTAAATTTTACCTTTACTATGTGATCTTAATATAACATTGATGTCATAGCTTATGAAATGTAATATTATAAAAAAGAAAATAAAGCTTCGTAAATTGTGGTTTATTGTTTTTCTTTCTCAGAGATTTTTCAATAACTTTTTTTGGGCGACGCTAAAAGTACTTTTCATAGGTACCTACTCCGGACACAATGTAGGATATTCAAGCTCTTTTTAACCGAACTATTTATGTTGCTTTAGGAAACAAGATAGGTTATAATAGGCAAGATATAATTATGAAGAAATCAATAACTGTCTCACAGAGAACTAGATGGCGCTGTTTAATTAGTTAATAAATCACGTTAACGATTCTGTCAGACATTAGTTGTCTGTGGAAATAATATATAGTAAGAAGATGACGTTTTCATGAAATGATATCAATAAGGGTCACTGAAGTTAGCCCCCGTGTTTTTGATTTATGACCTTTTTTCATTTTGAATCGTTTGTTCGTCGTTAGTTCGTGATTGTTCGAAAGTAAAAATCGTTTGTTCGATTCTAGTTTATTTATAATTAAATAAACAAATGCTTAACCTTAAGTTGGCCCCCCT
>DWJN01000840.1:0-20785 GCA_018248895.1 Carystus phorcus
GTGAGATATTTCCAGAATGTTTTTAGATCGCGCTCGCCGGATTTACGTGAGATTAGTGTTCATGAATGGGTCTTCAGAAACCATAGTGCTCGTAATATCCTGAAGGGGCAATTAGTAATGAATGGAGCAGACTGGGGTGTCGTCGTCAGATAGTAATTATCGGAGAATTCAATTTGCTCTGTTTATCCGGCCTTCCTCCTTGTGACGACGATTCGCGTAATTGGAATCGCCTCGGCTACGTGCCGCCTAATATTATGATCTTATTTCCGGTGGTATTAGTAAAGTTGCGAACGTGACCACATTCTCAGATCGATTTGATCGAGACAGGAAAAGTTAGTTTTTCTCTTAAGGAAACTGAGAAATTATTGAGGAATCTTAAAATATAATTTAATATGCTCTTAGTGATAGTGCAAAAGGGTACCTATTAGACAGTATAAAGTGTTTGTTGTAGACGATTTTTATACATAAATCCTAAAAATGTTCTGCTGTTAAATAATTTATAAATAACCATAAGTTTATGCAAAAATACTTAAATAAATAAAAATATACTTACATAGACGTTTGGATTGCGTCCGGTCTACGACATCATGATGAATTTGCTGAGTCAACTCCACTATCTTAGACGTCTTCACCAATTATCATCACGTGAAGTTGACGTTAAGCATTAACTTATAATACTAAGTAAAAAACAAATTGCTGGTAAACGTCTGTTCGCCGAAGCAACTTAATTTTTTATTTCACAATAATGTCGTTACTTAATTTAGTAACACTATATTGGTCATCGTAACTAACAGTTGATTTTTTAAGACAAATGTAAACCAAAATTATATACAACATTTTGTCGGCTTTTGACTACTTTTCAATAATGTGATTTTTAAACAGTTTGTCAAATTACCTACACATGAAATTTATAGAACCTATAAACCAAAGCAATTCTTAACAAACACTCGATTCATTTCTTATTCACATACATTTCTTTTAAACACTTTTTTTTCAAGCATTTAAATGATCTGTAGATATGAATTCATCCAATTTATTGAGTTGTAGAAACTAACGTTCCTCCTTTACGTTCAAAAGTTTTCCAACAAATGTCCTTTTAAAAACGATTTGGAGCGTCGTTTGGAACTCGCTCCATTGGAAGTCGATAGAATGACGAACTCAATTTTTATAAACTAGTGAGGCACGGTAAGGAGTTCTCACGACCACACCACCAATCCTTTAACTAATTTAGAAGGTAATTCGGTGTTTCTATTCGATGATGGCGGCTTATGAATTTTGTATTAGCTTATACTGTGTAAGTAGATACTTCATTTCAAGTAGGAACTGTTTTTAACGTATTTTGACGAGACAAAACTTCTAACTTTCAACTATTAACTTTTAGAGACGACGTCCGCACCAGTAAGGCTTCGCTATTAGTAATGTACTTAGATCATTATAATCATCATTCATAATTTCGACAATCACTAATTCAAGTTGAATATTAGGAAGATACTTGCCTAATCTGTTTTTAATTAATTAATATTTTTTGATTAATGTAATTAATCTTTTTATTAAAATTTAAATGAATTATTATAAATCGTTCCCTTATAATAAGTATAGTCTTTTTAGTTACAAATTTTCTAGAAATTTTCTGATTTGAATGATTTATAAATTCATATATTTTGCCAGTAAGCATTCATACTCGCCCACTTTTTCCTCTGTTCCAAAACAAAAACAACACAAAACAAAAAGCCACTGTTAGTAACAGATATTTTTTATGTGACTGACATGCGCTTACATGCCATACGTACTTGCGGTTTTATTACAATTTGGTAATTTTGTTTGATGTATTCATAGAACGCTTTGCACGATTGCATTCGAAATATCCTTTGAAATTTACTTGAACAGAGTTTAATAGTTTCAAGCGGGTATCATGAGCATTCAAGTGGTCTTCGATTTGGCAGCATCCAGCGGGTTATTCCAAAAACTCGAGGAAAGTATCGCTGGCAATTTGATCAGACTCAGTGGATTTGGCTGAGCAAGATTCATGTGAACAACTACGAGAATGTGCAACGAGTTTTTTTAAAGAAAATATGGTAAATGAAATATGAGCATGATGTTGTTTTGAAACGATATTGGGGGCTATTTTAATATAATTAAGTTTTTAAATATTCGGCGTTATACGTTACGTATACGTTATATTATTACGTAGCTAAATTGGATTGTTTAATTGTACACTGTGGATAGCGCTGACACGGAGAAACTGAATTATTTTCCTTACCTTCGTTACTATAATTAAGTTAACCACAGGTCAATTAACAACATGGAAATGGAATAATAACCAATGGAAATAGTCTCCGTTAAAATCCTTTAAAATTATAGTTGTCGAATTTATCACCATATTCAAATTAACGACTACACTAAATTATTTGTCGGAATTAATGAAGCATGCACGGACTAAATAAAAACTATTTTAACTTACTAACGCAATGGTTACCATGCCGGAGCGCCATTCATATGGTCCTAGGTACGGTTCCCAGGAAGGCAGAAATTTAAATGAGTTATATGTTCTCGATTTGGTGTGTATCCTATATTTATCTTGATAGTGTTTGATACTGTTGTGTTATTTATACGGTATGACAGGAACATCATTTCATATTATAGACTGGATAGAAGTTTAGATCTTAATTGACATTGATTTGGGCTTTAAAGTGATTAATAATAATGTCAATCTTTTCAGTTGATGTATTCTAAACCCCATTATGTTATGATACCTACATAGTTGCCGCTACACTCTAATCCTATTAGCTGCTGCACTGTTAGTAATGACATGGTGTCTCGACCTCAACCTTACATAAGAGAGCTGCTCGGTCAATTGTTTGATTGCTTATAGTAACTAGAGCACCAGCACTCGTATATTGGCCATTCTGGGTTTGTGTGCAAAAGCATTACACTTATTTTAATATTGGTTATCTTTTTCGGCACGATTCTACAGTGTGTCATATCTAATGTGGCTTAGTGAGTCACATAAAAAATTGTAGTAAATTTAAATTCTGGATATGTATTTTAATCAATTTCAAGATAATTGGCAACCATAGTAAGCGCTATGAAGTATAGCAAGTAACAACGTGTTGCCTATGTCTTTAGATCTGATAATTGAATTCGGAACACGAAATTAGTGAATAATAGCCTGATGTCGACTGACGAAAATGACAAAGAGTGTAAAGTTAGACAGAGACAGAAAGAAGAGGTACAAGTGTACCTTAATTTTAAATACAACCAACTTATCATAATAATGATATATGATCAACCATGTCCGAGAGACAGTTTATACAGTAGCAAGGTACCAATAGCATGACATACAATTGTTTTAATACAACCCGATGTTTACACAACTGGACGTCGTTGAAGATAATCGTATGAATACTATACGAGTGTCTGAGTCATGTTGTTACGTCTAGTGGCGGAGATAAGGGACACCTTCTGTTGTGATGGATTGCCTATTACTCGAGGTCACGCTTTTATCGGGATTGACCGGCCTGCAAATGTCACTTCGCGTATCAACTTTTACAATGTGATACTACTGTTGTGTTGTGTGCCAAAGCATAAGGAAGGATAGGAGATAAATATTGATTTACTTCTCATCGAGCAACTGCTATTTGTCTTAAGTTTCTTTGTTGTGACAACAACGGGCCAATCTATTTGGTATGGGAGAATTGCTGCTTACTACAAACTTGTAGTGTTATAACCAATCTGTCACCTGCTGTGGATTCATTGTATTACTTCGTAATTGTATTTTTACGGTAGATAGAATATTCGAAGGTAATGAACAATCTGAACAATATTCGAAGAAAACGACTAGTTTCGAGATTCATTCTAAATACTTGCCAGAGAATGATGTTCGAAAAAGTTTTATGTCCTCGAAATTAGTTTTCTTTCGAGACCAAAGCGTCATGATATTTTAAAAAAGACATCAGGGTACAAACGTAATTATCGGACTAAATGTTTTTTTAATCCACTAACTTATCCAACTCACTGTTTGTTAAATATTATAGCTACGACTATGAAAATTTCAATTGGTTTTGGATATAAAACTTAAGATATGTTTTTGTTTTTTATATAAAACTCTTTTAACAAAACAATAAAACCGCCTTCAAAAAGAATAAAATAATTTGATGAAGAAAACTGTTTAGGACATAGGTGCCTATGGTTTAGATCAATTAAAGAAATTGGCACCGACTTCCTAAAGAGTTTCCCACGTCAAATTTTATTGTTTTTGAAGGCAGTTTTACTTTTTTGTTAAAAGATTTTTATTTCCTCATTTTTAGTGGTTTCGTCTATTATGTTATGTTATAAAATAATATAAACAATACATACACAAGCAATTGCCGCCATCATCAGGCATCTGCTGTAATTTTTTGAAGAGTTCCGTTGTTTGTGTCCGACACTAATGATCAGGTCTTCACCAAATTAAAATGGGACCAGTCCGGAACTTTACATTTATGTTACTTTACTTTGTTCATTTTACATCGAAAAATATTAAAATAAAAAAAACCTTATCAACGTAATCGAAGTAAATTAAATACACATCAATAAAGATAAATTAAAAAGTACTTGTCTGATCTCGCGCATTAAGTGGAAAAATTTACGACAAGTACCAGCTATCTAATGTAAAAAGTATCAAATTCGTAAACCCAGTAAAAAGTTATCAACTAACACACAAAAAACTAATATCTATTTCAGAACCACCTTTTTTGAAGTCTGTTAAAAAAGTGAATAATATGTTTATTGAAGCGCTCATAGTCGCGCGGCTCTTGTTGGTCCCAAGCGATCGACCGAGTTAAGTAACTGCGGGCGCGGTTACTAGGAGGTCGATCTCGGTTGTAACCGTAAATAGCATTCGTCAAGCCATGTCGGAGGCCTTATTGCGGCATAAAAACTTCCGACACTTGGGTTGGCCATGTAGTAAGTGGGTTGTCCACTAACCACAATCCGCACTGGATCAGCGTGGTGGAGTATACTCTAGACCTCCTCATTGGTGACCCCTGCCCTGTAGTGGGCCATTAATGCGTTGAAGGTATTGTTTATTGTAATGGATTGCTGTTAATATTTCAGTGTTGAAGTTTTAGTTTACGTGGATTCTGGAATGTTGATATATTTATGATCTAATCAATAAAAACCTAATAACTTCCCCGAGTAAAATACGCTCCATATTTGGCCAATAAATGTACAAGTTCAAGTTCATAATAGTTTTAGTATAATGTCGTTCACTAAGCCTCTCTCCATTTCCGAGTCTCTATGCCTTGTCGGCTTATAGGGATTAGAGGTTTACATGTCACAAGTTACACACTGGGAAGCAGTATTTCCAAATAAATGTATGCAATAATATGCATAACGCATACATAACGATATACGATAAAGTATATGTCGACATTGATGATTGTGGTTTGAAAGCAGCTCAAATATGTGATGAGGGTTCGGATTCTAAATTTTTATTCCTCAATAACTATCAACATTGTTCATTATTATAAATTATTATCAACAAACTTGGTTTAACTGGTTCGTGTTTATGTGGTGTTTTAGTGATGTGTCAAGTGCCAGGGTAATAAAAAAATAATAAACCCTCAGACCCGGACACTAAGAACTTTCAAAGAAGTAATGTCAGAAGTATACTACAAAACTAATGAAATCACAAGCGCCGACCCAGTAACAAAATATCTGTCATATATGTAGATGTATGTCCACACCCGGAATCTAATTAGAGTTGCCCTCAGTAAGCCACGGTTACTTGCTAAGGTTTGCAGAATGGTCAGTGTCGGCCAGCACGAAAGCCGGTTGAGGAGTAATGGATCTGCAAGAAGAAGATTAATTTATCAAATACGAAACGTTCAATGTCACTAATCCGGAGAATTATGTATACAACGGGTAAGTGCTATTGTCTATTCTGTGGTACGGATCGGCTTGTCAAGTCGTGGTTTCTCCGGAGAGCCGTTGTGGGCTCGAGGAGATTAGTGGCTTCTATTTCAACTGCTACTATATCTATCCGTATCTCGGTTTGGCATTGTAGCTATGTGTAGCAAACGCTGGCCTTGGTTTAAAATTTGACTAATATTAGTTTTATGTTTAGGATAATTTTCCTTTATTTACTAGTTATAGTGTCTGCGGTTTTGTTTGCATTCAAGGGAATTCAAGCTCCAAGAGGCAAGTATTTTGTATGCAGTTGCAAATAATTAAAAGGGATGAAATGTTTTTTTATTAATGCTCCTAATGGATACCTTACATGCTGCTGTTTTGTACGTTTCCCTGGTGGTTCACGAAATTCATTTTATCATCTAAATCACAATTAGTTTTATGAACAAATTCGTTTATTTATAGTAACAAAGTGCAACGTTCAGTTTTAGCTAAGTTGTCAGGGACCATTAGCAAGTTTTGGCTTGCAAGCAAATTCTATAACTTTGTTTGCGATATTGTTTGTTGCAAAATATAGGATCCAGCTTCAATAACTTCAAAATTTAGTTTAGACACGCTTTAACAAGTTTGCACTTTAACTAATACTCTTTGTTGTCATTTTAATTTATACTAAGTAGCTATAGTATGTATTTTTGGTTTTCAAAAGAACATTAGCTAGTTAACGACCGCTCGTGCAGTGTGTCGCAATAAACATTTTAAACTTCAATGCTCATGCTCTGTAGTGATGTATGTTACAATAGGTACCTATATCAGATTTGCATACATGTAAAATATTAAATTATAGAATAGGAATCTAAATATTAAAGAGTATTGAGAAAAGATCCATTATCTTAGGTATTTGAATGACAAACATAAGAAAACATTCCTACCAAAAGTGATGACTTTTTTTTATAAATTATAAGTTGATGCTTGACTACAATACCACCTGTTTTCTATCCCTATAACTTCTACTTCTCCGACTTCTATTCCTGCATGGTAGTAGCACTCGTATCTAATTGCTTGACTGATTTGGCATGGAGAATGATTAACACGAATTATATTCAATAATGTTATACAATTTAAGCTTAATATTATTTAATTATCCTTATAACACAAATCAAAAATAAATATACGATTATTATATTTCAGCCAATGGCGCACTGTCATTGGCTCTCGGCCTGTTCAATACTTCTTAATCATCCCTATTTTTCCTGTCTGTGACCGATCTATACGGCATGGGAGTAATTTGAGCGCGTTGTGTATGGCATTTATGCGCTCAGTACTTTCCTGCCAATATACCTACCACATATTTAGCAATTTATTAAATTCGTGGACAAATCTACACTAATAATATAAAGCTGAAGAGTTTGTTTGATTGATTGATTGATTGTTTGTTTGAACGCGTTAATCTCAGGAACCACTGGACTGATTTGAAAAATTCTTTTAGTGTAAGATAGTTCATTTATAGAGGAAGGCTTAGGCTACATAACATCATGGTAATATAAATAGGGGAGGAGCAGTAATAAAAAATATTGCGAAAACTGCAAAATTTTGAGCTTTCCTTGCGTGCGCTAAGTAAACGGTGAAAGTTACTTAAAAATCATGTGTTACAATATTGTTCCCCTCTAAAAGTTGTAAATAAAAGTCCGCGACAGCATTTGTCTAGCCTTCAAGGTTAACCCATTATAACCATTTTTATGGTTATCAAAATAGTTTTAAAATAATAATTTATGTGGCAAAACAACGTTGAGGTCAGCTAGTATATAAAGCAGTTCAGTAGATATAGCGTATCACTCTCTGCATAAACTTAGGTACAGTAACAGTATAGTTCACTTTAATCCAGCCAAAATTGTGCGCAGCCAATAAATTAAGTAATGCAAATCTGTTGCAATGCGATTTTGTGATTAGAGCGCTACAAATCAAAATGGCGTCAGCGGAGCGTCTGTTCCATTAATGATGTCACGCGGCGATGGAATGCACCCAACTGTATTAGTGAAACAATTTCATGTTCGCTCGTATCACATGTGTTTTGTAATGAACGATCGTGAAATTGGAATTCAGTGATTGGATTTCATATTTAATGAAAGTATCTATCTCGAGTGTCCGATTTTCTAAAATAATGGTTTCGTATTGACGTATTGTTTAGATTGTTAATCTACTAATTTGTTGTCTACCACCGTTCTGAAAAGGTGAAAAGAAAAAAATAATAATTTAAAATTATTAAGACTTCTGTCTGCCTGTCTGTCTCAGAGTTGTATCTGTAACCGTATAAGGTACTATAGGTAAACATTATTTTGATTTTTTCTTAACTTTTCATATTCACTTCTCAATTTTAATCTTATTAAATTTCTTACTATTTATGAACTTTATTCCTTTTATATTATTGCCCTATTATATTTGTAACAAACCCATTCACTACTTTTGTGTATTAATTCATGGTGAAATTACTATATTATTATTATTATTATTACTAAACGACACGCGAAGTAAATTGACATATCAATTGTTTTTTCCAAGTAACATCTGTCAAAAGTTTCCCCATCACAACGTTGGTTTAAGAAGAACACAGTGACACTATAACAATAACACAATATACTTTGTCGAAGTACCCTATTGGAGATTGTACTTTGAGCGTTTTATACAGATTTTAGTAAAAAAGAATTAACCAATTTCGTTTCAAATTTCGTTTTTTCGATTCAAAAATCTATTTGCGTAAACGGATTACATTCCGCTCAACATAACCGCACAAAGCAAACATGAAAATATAAAATTTTCCTAAATTATTTCGCGGTTATGCTTACCCGCGTAGGTATTTGGTAACATTTTACAAAGGTACGCATAAACAAGCCTATAATTACACGAGCCTCTATCCTATTATCGGATTTGATGCGTAACGTAGGTACCTAACCTACTCGGCGTATTAAATACTCACAAAAGTAGAGTGGAACGAACGGTATTTAAGGATAAATTGATTTACATAATTCATTGTCTCAATTTTGTGGATTAGTTAGTAGGTAGTTTAGTCAGTATTATCAACTATAAAACCGTCCTCGCACTGCCCCGATAAAACTATAGTTTATAAAAATGAAATATATTTATCCGATAAAAAAATGCTATTCATTTATTTTGTTTTATACAATTATCTAATTTATCTCAATATATCGTATAATGCAACAATTTTTGTTTAAAACACGTCTGTGTGTATGTATGTGTGCAATTAACATGACAGTAATGAACCTTCAGAAAGGTGACCTAGTATAGAACTGTTTTGCGGTTTTTTATAATCATTTTTAAAGGAGATCTTGAATACAATAAATTAAAAATAAAATATTTTTTCCAATTATTCTTAGCAATATGATTTTAAACTATTTTCAGCGCGGACACTCAACATTTTAATTATAGCGGGTACTCACGATCTCTGTATTCTTTGTAAAAAAAAAATATATTCTTAGCAAGCCCTTTCATTTGATAGGCATATCGCAAAATGATTCACGTATAAAATGTAATAAAATCAATCAATTGTAAAAAGCTTTTTCTCCACAATCCCATCTGATGTAATGTAGATAGTAATGTGAGTGACGTAATAATATAATCCGATCGTGAGGTTCTATCAAGCAGGAGGCACCGGTTTATGTCGCCTATTTGTATTGAAATTTGATAAATTCTACCACAAGACGCGTTACCTTAGCCCACAAAAGGTTAATCTTACTGAGGTCGATGTGGTCGTGATTCGTGAGCGTAAACCCAGATAAGTGAACCCTAACTCAATCACCTGTATAGAGTCAAATGACGTCAGTGTCTATATTCAGCGCGCGTAGTGTTAAGGTCAGCAAGACAATGCGCGATTGTGTCACATATAATGAGATCGAATTTATATAGCGCTGCGACTATGAAGATCCTACAGGAAATGTTTGAACACACACATATATAGCATATCTAGATGCATATTGAAGCCAAGGACTTCTCAGATCAAACACCAATTCAATTCAGAATTTTCCAAGTTCATCAGTGTTGAAACTACATACATATGTGTAATTTTTGTTACAGCCGAGTTTGCGTTAGTTAGTTTTACGACTATCATTTTTGTTAAACAATCTAAATATATATAACTCAAAGGTGACTGACTGACATAGTGATCTATTAACACACAGCGCAAACCACTGGACGGATCGGGCTGAAATTTGGGATGCAGGTAGATGTTATGACGTAGGCATCCGCTAAGAAAGGATTTTGACTAATTCTTCCTCCAAGAGGATAAAATAGAGGATGAAAGTTTCTTAACGCGAGCGAAGCCGTGGACAAAAGCTTGTGCAATATAATTGGCAAGATTTCACTTCTAAGCTAAATAAATTAGGCCTAACGCGCATCGCAATTTTTTGACGAGAGATAATTTTGTAGCAGAATTGCAACGTATAGGATTTGTATGTAAGTGCGTGCAAATAGTAGCGATTTTAAAATTGTGATTTGTCATAGTTTTTTTCGCAACAGCGCGCAACGCGTATTGGTGATGACAACCTGCGGTGGTGACTGACAACCTTTCTTCAATTAAGATTGCGTTCCGCCATCTGGTATTTTTGTATTCAAGATGAGCTCCAACAATTCTTAATAGTTCGTCAAATTTTTGAATCTTTATTCTATAATAGCCAAAGATTTTTCTTGGATATTGTTGCAGATCATTCAGATAAAAGAAACCTTTAACGTATCTTTCTGCTGTAAAAGAAAGAGCCGAGTAGTGACGTGTCCTTTTTTTTTCCTCTTCCGACGAAGCAAAGCAATACAAAAAACTTGTATTATGAGAGTTGAGAATGAACAATTATACAATGTTTTTTATCGCAATGCACGCAGTGATTCTACTGCGATTTTTTATAGCACGATTTTAAAATAGCGTCGCAAAATATACAATCGTGATCTGCACTGCTAGCCCGTAATATTAAATCAGGAACGGGCACTACGGATAATATTCTAAACGAATACCCCAGGGTACTGGTCTGGATTGGTACAGGGATGAGTGGCTAAACCAAGAGTCCAACTTTTTATATCACCTCAAGGCTTTCGACGTGGCAACTACTGCAATCTAACTATAACATGCGGGTTCTGTAACAAGTTGCTTTCCTATCCCATCATGGTGATACCATAAACTATGTAAGGCATCTAAGATAACCGACGGTCTTTCAACGTTCACTATTATACAGATATGTACATACATATATGCTCCGTATCGCCGTCCAGTTAGTAATGGAATAAGAATTGATATGAATATTGCGTGTCATTGTTTAGGGTTTGATCGTTAATTGAAAGGTGGCAATTAACTAAACTGCCGTCGCTATTTCAACGACTATGTGATAATGTTCAGGTAACGGTTATTAGTGTTTTGCATCGTTCACTTTCCAAAAAATTAAGCAAATTGGACTCAGTTCAGACGGAATTTGATATTTCAATTTAAAATACAATAGCAATGGGAATTTTGAAGCGCGTTTGAACATAATTTTTTCCTTAGAAAGAAAAAATAGCCTTTTGCATGTATGTAGACGATGGACAAGAAGACGAGTTGCCAGTGGCATCAGCGACAACAAATGTTACTTCAACGCGTTGTTGACCAAATACAACAATATTCAACTTTTAACAACAATATTTGAAGAATAGGTAGATTAGTATAAATAGTAGATACATAACACGTAAATATACACACACAAACACACATATATACACATACAAACACGTACATATTGGCTTATACATATATAAATAACTACCTATTATTATGTTCAACTTGATGAGAGTCGTTTAATTAGAGGCGTTACCTAAAAAATTAAAATCCATAATTGGCTTTAAGTGTTGTTTATAATACCTTTAATAATAGATTGAGAGCTGTAGATTTTGTGAATAAAATAAATAAATAGTAAGCGGCAATATCTTCATTAATATGCTGCTCAACACGAATGGAGTTCCTTGTTATCTTCGAACCGTTTCTCAGTAAACTTCTATTGGGTGATCATTACCTATAGCAGTTGCAGTTGGGAGTTTCTTGTTTGTGTTCAGTGCATGCAATTACTCAGTCCTGCTCCATCAGATTCCAATTCCACATCGATATAACATTCAGGATTGATGTTGATATTAACTAGGAAACTGATAACTATGCTCAGAATTAGATTAGTTAGGAACCAATCAATTAATGCATCCAGCTGTATTATTGCCATTTGATATGTCTGTACTGTTTCAGTAATATGCGTGATTGACTTTAAGTTCGACGACCACGCTCTCTCTAGACCCTTAATATTGGAAATGATCCTTCTTTTTAAATATTTACAGTAATCAAAATTTAGAAACACCTATCTATCTATGTATACACATAATAAATCTGGAAGTGATCGCTGTCTATACATGGCAAATATATTTAAAAATTCATAATGTGGGGTTTTTATGTACGCATGAGAACCCAAAATAATGGTTTTTTATTTTGTCTGTTTGTCCGTATGTTTGTGCTCGCTAATCTCAGAAACGGCTTATCCGATTTGAATGCTTCAAGATTATATTGTAATGGGCTTTGCTTAACATTAGTGCTTTTTTATTTAAATCGGTTAACAAATAGAGAAGTTATGTCAATTTATGTTAGTCATTGACTGTTAAGCGAAACGAAGTTAATTGGCTCACCTAGTATCTACTAATTAAGACAGAAATCAAACCCCCTGACTAGTAGTAGGTATTTGCATGACAATTGCATTAAGTCAAGTATTAGTGGTGTAAATATTAGTAATTGTAGTGACCTGCGTCGAATGGTATTCTCCGGAGGAACACCTAGGGCTGCACTGTGCTATCACTGGCTCACCACTACACCAACACGGGCGCATGTCTAACCCATACCGAGTCCTCTACTCGACTGACGGTTGACAGTTACCCTTTGTCAGTATACATGAGACAATGTTAAGTATCTACTAAATAGATACAAACACTACAGTAATTATTTACTTGAGGATTGATTGGATATCATGCTCATGCTGACTCGGCCGCCAGATCCACTCGTGCCTAGGGGTAACCAGTATTATCTTTCTTTTTCCTTCCTGGCAATGTTTCAGTGTTGCCTTCGGTGTAATGTCTACTGGGACAGTGACCACTATCACATGGCCCGGCTGCACGTTGTTCGCTATTTACATAAAAAGATAAATATTCTAACCAAATGGCGATTACAAATTGCTAATTATTTTACTAATGACCAATACATTGATCGCTTAGCTTGGAATTAATTATGAAAAACGGTAATAATAGCAATCAGTTACATGTTTTAAATAGTAATATTCGCAATCAAACGTGTAAGTTACAAATTGGAAGGGTTTGACTGGAAGGATTTATTGTTCCTAACGTGGCTACTCTGAAGACTCTTTGAATGAATAAAGTTCACGGTACAGTTGCGGGTCCTTTGATCATTATTACTCTTAATCATACTCGAGGAGCATTTCCTTTCATTAGTAGCGAGTGTAAAGTACTCTGACGTTGAGATGTTGCGGATTAAGTATCTTCGCCATGATTATAGCGACAGTATTGTTCCGTGGATAAAATATTTCCGAACCGAACATAAAACGATCGTCTTATGAAAGATGGAATGATTTAAGCGAGATTTTAGATATTCTGAATATAGAACGTTGATTTATATTGAACGAACGAAGATTTCGAGTGAGATTTGCGGTCGGGGATAGAGGTGTATTTGAAGTGGAATTAAATAATATTTTATTGATTTCCATGTAAGGATATTCGAATGGAAAAGGAAGAGCTTTCCTCGTCTTTGGGGACGATGGGGAACAACGGAGGTTGAACAATGGGAATATGTGATACAATGCGTTGATACATTGTGTTTGTAAGATGCGCTCCATTTTGTGTCAATTTAGTGAACGAAAACTTGTATGTTAAGATTAGTTTGGCGTAAAAATTAATAAAAAGTCTATAGCGAATGTAGGCTGGCCCATACTTGTAGTTTACTGCAATTGTTACTGATTATTAGTAAGAAAGCACTAACACTATGCCGCTTGTTTATTATGGGACATACAACAATACGAGATGGCAAGACTCTTCGAAAAAAATAATCTCGCTTATATTTTTTATCTATCCTCAGTTTTGGACAAGTTGTAATGATGCCTGAACATAACCGGCCCGTTGCGTTGAGTTCTGGAGTATGTCCGAGGGTTGATTAATGACGTCACTTGTCTCTTAACAAACTTGCTGTTCTTACGATGTTTTACGTTTACCTACATTGGTTTGTATCGTAATTGCTAGTGCTGCGTTCAATGTCGACATTGTTATCAATCAACTATTATTGTAAATGTGTTAGCCTTAGAAAACCCCGCGTAGGTAGTTTGGATCAAACCCTTTACTAAACTCCGTAGCGGCTAAAATATTTGCTGTCATCTCTAAAGAAAGAGATATTTCACAGAATTTAGGTATAAGATTATTTTTTACTAAGTGAAATATTTTTATGTTTAGTTTATATAATTCAAGCAGACTTACTTGTAGATAATATACTTAGGTTTCTTGCATCTCTGCTTACCATCAGGCTGGATAGTAGTCAAGCATTCATTTATATAGTGTAAATAAAAATTAGGAAATGTTTTAGATGCTAAAGTATCGCCTTTACCAAGTACATAAACTGTACTAGATTTGATCTAGCTAGCGCGTTATAACAAGTAATATGTCAATCATTTTTGTTTCATACATAACTTAAGCAATTAAAAGTCGATTCAACTGTTACTTGTCAAACCTTATTCTATATCATGAATATTGAATGACACAATAACGATGTAAGATGCACAATTGTGTACCAAAGGCAAATTTATTGCTTATTTATTAAAAATTTTTCTGCGGTCTATTTTATTACTGATTATTGGAAATATTCATATGTAAATAACGTAATCGTAGTGTGATAGTTCTATGAATAAATTCAACAATGAATAATAGTGCTATCAGCTGTGAATAAGCCACAAAAAAGTAATAACCGTGTTGAGATATACCAGTATGATCCAGACAAGGGTTAAAACTGTGTTTTCTTTCAGCAAGTTTCTGAGTACCGGCGCCGAGGCTCAAGGAAAGTTGATCCCAACTTGCAGCACTGGTAGGTGATTAATGATTGATAAGCCGAGAGTTCGCTCCAGCCTCTTATACGTTCATTCACAACTTGTAAAACTATCATTAATTTGTCTTTCTTTTGGAAGTAAATGTAATAGTTTGAAGAGATATTGCGTATAAATTATTCGTTTACAACTCTATAGCCTACTTGGGGTTGCGAGAGGTCCCTGGGTCGATTCTCGGCTGGGGCAGACTTTTAAGTGATCGATGTTTGTGCTCGGCTTTTGGATATTGCTGGTGTTAGTAATGTGTTATTTGTGTTGTCCGTACCACACGCGACACAAAATTCTAGTGCGGAAATTATGCGTAAGTGTTCATTAATTATTATTTATTTGATTCAATATCTAAGTGATGTACACTATACTGAAAACCATTTATAAAAAATATCAGAAAAATATCGTACCATACAATACTTTTATTTGAATTTTAAACATGCAAAACTATATTCTGGAACTGTTAAGTATTAGCAATTGATAAAACATACGTACACTATGTAATTCACTAACACATCAGCAACGTTATACAATGAAAGAGATGGAATATTATTTTTATCTCATGCGGAGATTAGCACGTATCCGCCATGCGAGGTCGCCGGGCAATATGGCAGATATGAAATTGAATATTAAACATTCCGTGCATGGGGCTGTTCTGGCCGTTTGTGAATATTAATTGTAATACGGGTTGTTAGTCGCAGCCGTGTCGCGCCGCTCCGTCGGGGAATGTCGGATCTCGCCCGGTCGCGTCGCTATCTTAACTTAAACCACCAATTACTAGCTACAGAAACGTAACTACGACGCTTGCTTTTAAGTTTTACCTTATTTTAGTATGTGTAATGTCTTGGCCATTAGCGGCTAACTTCATATCACACTTCACTAAGTTGCCAAAACACATGGTTGGTAGATCTACATTACACACACATACCCTCGCAGTAGGATTCTCCATGTACTGGGACATAAATGGACTTCGATCTTGCAACGGTTTATAGCCAGATTATAATAATATATTCAGGCGGTAATTTGATTCTTTGTAAGCCAAACATGAGTATTAAAAATCGTTTATAATAAAGGAGTCACTGTGTCCAAAATGGTAGGTACTATTGAAAAATAATGTTTCAGAATTCTTAAGCGGGGGTCCGCAAAAATTTATCTGCTTTCGATAGTGAGAAACTAAAATGTTGGCTTGAATTCACATATCAATGTAGGCAGATAATACTTTAACAACTTCGCGACTGTTACTTGTTAAAACTTTGAGTATGAAAAAATGACTGTTTTGTAAATTGTCATTGTAGAAGTTACATAACGTTATTAATTTAATTTTAATTATGTTACGACTGTTAGGTATTAGTTTAATAATTAATAATGTAATTATTACAAATTTTAATAAATACGACTCAAAGAATATACTTACTATTTTTGTTTTTAGTTTTGCTACCCCGAATGGAAAAATTTTAAAATAAAATAAGTGAGAATTTATTGGTTCCTTGTGCTGTGGTAAATGTCAAAATGTAAAGATGGATGAAATCACTCGCAGCACAATCAATGAATTAATGAACCGAACAATTCTCACTTTTTTCGTAATCTATTAATTTGTGTTTAAAACATAGCCCCAACACAAATTTCCATAGATTCAATCTTTACATTTTTGTCAAGTTTTGGGAATATGGTAGAAATGTACCTAGCTGCATAAATTTGGAAAAAGTAGAGGCTCGAAAAGTTTTAAATTTTCGAGCCAACGGAATGTCGAATTATGTGCCAACATGAAGTCGATACAAGTTCTAATTTCTATATAATTATCGTATTTTTTATATATTGAGGTAACCTTACTCATACTGCAGATAAAACAAACTCCACTAGACATCTGGGAATTGAATACAGTCGTACACGTACTCTGTACTTTTGTAACACAAAATATTTAACGTCTATAACTGAATATCTGATATTAATAGATAGTATTCTAACGCTTGAATTAACGTTGTTATTATTCTAGACACACGTAACGTCTGTTACAACTTGCATTAGGCACTCTGGTTTGTTATAAACAGCTCCGTGGGGTCGCATTTTCATAAAGTTGGTTTACGAAATTTTATCACAGGCTCACAGTATTTGTTGTATTAACAAGTTAGTGTCGAGTAGCATGTGCTATATTTACAATTCTACTAGTTGACCCAGCAGACATTGTTCTGCAACAATATAACATAACAGACCCGGCCACGCGTTGCTGTGACTAAGGTTTATCTAAAATAATTTGCAATTACTCAATTTTGTCGATTACTTATCTTACACTGCCATCTGATAAAACCTTATGGAACTAAAACAATTTAAAATAACTCAATATTGTCAATTAATGATTTTACACCTCTATCTGTCAGAATCTTATATTAAACAAATAATTTGCAATAAAATAATATTGCGACTATAAATTGAGATTTAGGCTACCCTATTTTTTAAGTTTGATCAAACTGGACACAGTGTACTAAATTTGATTAAAATCCGTTAAGTTGGTTAGGAGTCCATAGCGGACAAACACTGTGACACGTACTTTATATATATTAAGATATTCAAATTAGGAACTCTTATGACACTTCTATTAACAAAAAAAAATCAAATATTGTGTTGCCACATTCACACCCATTCTCATGTAAATTAAACTAAAATAAACTTACATACTAATACAATTTTTCTATAAAGAAGTGTGTCCACATTTATATGTATATAATTTTACAACTTACTTCTACGAATACTATTTGTATGTTCACCCTCTATGGCGCCAAACTTTGGCGAGTCATTCTATGTTAAATCTTCTGAATGAGTCAAGACCAGATTTTGCAGCCCAGGTGAACTCGTCATCGGTTATTTGGCCGAAATCAAGCATTTAATATAAGAATACTATACAAGTATAAATTGTTGTAAGTAAGTTTAATATAAATCTGCCCTATAATAGAATAGTAGACGAAGATCCTTTATAAAGTAACAATGAATGAAGTGGCTCATATTTCAATTTCCTCTATCATTCAAAGAACATCTGCCCTCTAAAATTGGATCTGTACCCGCGTGAAAATCTCTTAGACACAATTGAATTTTCACTTTCTTCCCGACGCTAGTCCAACACACTGACCTATATTCGTGCAATGAGGGCGAAAGAGATGAACTAAAGGCGAGGTCTCTCTTTCTAGCGCTGGGGCGAGTTTTGCGCGTGGCGAGTAAGCAATCAAAGTAAATGAATCATGTTAACCTGTTGGGCGTTATCAATTGTCTATTTATTGCCGCATTATATAGTTTTTCCGATATTGTTGTCTCGCAGCCTATTATTGGTTGGTTCAGTTTTGTTATTCCATTTCAGCTAATCTATTGGCTTGAATGACAACTCAGATGCAACACAAAGCGTTTCATATTATTTTTTTAAATATTTTGTTAATATTTTATAATTTGGAAAGCCTTTGTTTTCACTATATGAAAGCTTTAGTTTACTTCGGTTTTCAGCCACATTTTCCCTGATTTCGATCCCAAATTCTAATATTTATCGGGTGTGTTTGCCGTTGATAGGAGGATTTGGCGCGGCTCAGCTCCAAAAATATTGTGCGCCGAATTTGTCCATGTTTGACTTGATATATACATAGAAGAAGCATTTTGTAGATGTTTAAGAGTTAAGTTACGTGGCTCGTTAGCTTATTTATATTCGTTGGAGCCTGGAAATATCAAAGGTACATAAATATTTAATTTAGTAATGGCCTCAATTTGTAGATCACAAGAAAGATTAAGATTCTCCAGTCTGAGAAAGTTAATCAAAGTAAGTGCATTAAGAACAGGGAAAGGGGTAATCTTTACAGAATTGCCAATCTAGATATTTATATAAAATAAAAGCGGAATAACGAAGGAAGTTCAAACATTTAAGGTTGGAACCTCGTTTTGTACTTTCCTGGAGTTTTGTTTCAATTTTAATTTCTTTGCGAGAATTTTCGATATGTATTCAGCTCTAGAAACATTTTTTATACAAATTTGATACTGAGGGACCTGATTGAAATATATTGCTGGCTTGAAAGAAGGGAAGGGAGGTCATTGGACGCCTGCGGAGTGATTCCTGAACAAAGCTATATCTCATTAATCTGTCCTTCTCTTGAGTTGTAGTTGCAAATCATCGGCTTCAAATAATTTTATTAAAGAATAATTCATACTTTTTAGAGTACCAACGGAGGTCCATTACAAAAACCGATGTTTAACTATTGAACTTAACAGATAGAACTTACATATAAAGTATACACTTTACTGTTTGCCATTAAAGGGGGAGCCTATTCAAGAAACATGTTTTTTCAGGGTGAATATTGTTAGATTGTACAGAAGATGGAACGCTTTATACAAGTCCGTCTCGCCCTTGGCTGTTTGTCCTTGAAAAGTCCTTTAAAATTTAAGTTACGCCTAGTTCAAGTTACTCGGCGTGAACAAATGCTATTCCCGGCTTCAGTGGGCATTTGTTGCCGTAATTAGCTGAAAATGTTGAAAGAGCGTCGCCATTTACTGTGATTGTTGCCGGTGGTAATTGTTATAATGGGACCTAGCGGAGGTTCACAGGATTACAAGGAGTGTTTTATGTTTTAGTACAGGAGTAGCCGAGGATAAGTGGCTCACGCTGATGGAGAAGGCAATTGCCACTCTTATTTACTAACTCTTACGAGAGTTTATTTATTTTATATCAATATCAATTTGCAGAATAAAGAATGAGACATTGCTTACTAGTGTATTAGTCGGTGATTTATGGTTAGTCTTTGGCTGACTATAAGTTACGCCTTATTTGAAAAAAAAAACCATAGTAGTAATTGACAGAGTTGACATCCAATACTTGAAAGTATTAGATTAATCTTTTTCGTGTAATGGTTCAGAAGTCGTTTGTTGATTGTAATTAATAATGTTTAATTGTTTCGGTCGGTTTTTATTGTTATTAAAAAACGTTATGTTTTCTATCCTGTATGTAAAATTGTTAAGTTGTTCTAATTAGTTTATAATTTAACGATGTAAAGTGGATGTGGATATGAAAGAATATAAAGATTTTTTGTTTTAATCTTTTATTTATTTCCTATTCGACCCAAACCTTTCGTAGAAAGTACACAGATATTACAATATCTATGATATCTGTCTGTCCGAACGAGTTGCCTGTCTTTCTCCTTTTACATTATCCTAAACGTTGGCGCGCGCGCATCTCTTGATTGGTATTACTCTCAACAAATCGCATTAAAATCAGTATAAAATAAAAAAAAATCGCAAGTACAAATATATTATCATCATTCTTTTCGTCATAAATTAATGACTTACGTAGTGAACATAATGTTTCTGAATATCAAAATATTTTGTAGTCATTACTATTGAATGAACCATTTGTCATTTGTCATACATCAAGATGCACCAGGATAAACTACCACTCAGTCCTAATTTTTATATTCTTGAAGACCTTATCCAAAAAATTAAGGATTTGAATTGTCTGAATATAACTTATGCTCAAAAGCAAATCGCGGCAGAAGATGTGAAATAGCGAATATTATGTATATAACATTATAATGACTCAGCGGGAATAACCACCTTGATTATTTTTTCTTAAATCTTAATTATGTATTGCAACTGCAAAAAGTTAATTTCACACAAGTCGCGTGCCAGTTACTAATGTAGGTACATATTCCCCACCCTCACTGGCCTGAGAGTCCGCCAGTTTCTGAAAGGCTTGTCAAAATTTCATTCATATAACACGCATATTAACGTGA
>DWJN01000841.1:0-20773 GCA_018248895.1 Carystus phorcus
GCCAGTAAGGCGACGAAAAAAGCTGACGGGCCACCTGATGGTAAGTGGTCACCGTCGCCTATGGACACCAGCAACACTCTGGTGTCACCAATGCAACGTCGGCCTTGAAGGAAAGCTCTTTTTACGCCTTTTTTGAAGAACCCAATGTCAATAATATGTAATAAGAAATACACAACAAATTTTTGAGTTTTAAGCAATGTTTGAAATGTAACGTTTGTGGTATCCGACAGGCCGAGTCCGAAGTGGCTGCACTCAACCGACGTATCCAGCTGCTGGAGGAAGACCTCGAGAGGTCCGAGGAGCGGCTGGCGACCGCCACCGCGAAGCTGGCCGAGGCCAGCCAGGCCGCCGATGAGTCGGAACGGTGAGTTGCAGCCTTTACACCGCTTCGATGATAACTCTATTGTTTTATGATATCCTAGTAGTTATCATTTTAAACTTATGTCAACGCGGACATTAAACATTTTAAAAGCAAACGTGTACTGATAATTTTTGTATTTTACACTGACAATTCATCTTGGTTCAATGTTGGGTCGAAATATCAGTGTGAAATACAAAAATCGTGAGTACACAAGTATCGATGCAAACAATTGCATTTAAAATGATAATCTATAGTTTTATATCCAAGTTGTTATTCCACAAACCTAAAAATCGGTCACATGAATATTTTCGTTTTCCGTATAAAGATTTATACATAACCGTGATTCGTTTGCACAGAAAATCGTGCTATTTCAGTAAAATGAGTCAATTGAATTGAAAGTATTGAGACATTTTCAATATAAACGACTTTTATATATTTATAATATAATTGTGTGGTTTATATACAACGATTGTTCAAATTTCCTTTATAATCAAAGGAGTTTAGCGTCTGAGAACAGCGGACGACTTTTTTATATCGAATTTGATATCGGTTGTATATCGAAAGTCAATATTGAAATATGTTCATATCTGTTATAAACCTTTTTTGTCATGAACTCGCAAGAACTAATCGATGTTAAGAAATGTCGTGTTCACGTATCTTTTCATATCGCAGCGTAACGTTGCAACCTTAATTGGTTTATAATGCTTGTAAAGTCGATTTCCACTAATAGCTCGCCACTAGGTGTAATTTCACTCGATGTTAACTAATTTATTTTGTTACGTCTAATGACGCGATTTTGTAATACTTGCGTAATTAGTAAACAGTAACAGGGCTCTTAGGACGTGTATCTATTAAATGGAATTTGTGGAATTACAACTGCAATAAAGTGATTAAAAAGGGACTTTCACATTAAGTAATTCATGCTAAATTATTCCTCTTAACTCTACTAAGTTTAAGTTAGTAATGGTAAATGGAAAAACTTTAAATTATAGAACGATCGTTAAACGATTGGTCATCAGTTGGATGGATATAAAAATATATGAGATGGATGATGATTGGAAAAAAATACGTTATCATGATGTAGTTACTGCCGTCGATCGCTATAGACACACTTTTTACCATAGCGTGTGCTCCCATGATAACACGTCACGAATGCGGAACTGAGATAATCCATTCGTAACGATGGTGATATCTCGATGTATCGTTATGAGGAATAAGGCAGGCAATTACCAGAAATCACTAAAAACAGATGTGAATGGCCCTTATTATAAAAAAGAAATTTTACTATATCGTTGTATTTTAATTTAATGTTTTTAATTTATTGATTTTTTTCTTTTATTGTGCATGTTATTTTCTATATTTTTGCCCATAACCACCGTATTTTCAACGTATTTTCTGAGTTTTTTCCGTTTTCCCTTTCTTTGAAATTGTAGATCTTTCAATATTTAGTTCTGCAATAATCACAAATCAATTGTATATTTTCCTTGCAATTTACAAAACAGGGAGTTTTTCTTTGTACCAGTTTCAATCCTCTTCTCATCGTTTTTTAAATCAAGTAAAGAAAAGCTCCCAAACTGTTGATTTAAAGTGTCATAACATATGAAAGTGTGTCATTTCACGTCATCAGAAAAAATCTATTCCATAGACCATACTTTAACGTGTATCGATGTTATAACACGCATGTGTTTGGCCCCGCACTAACCAGAATACGCAAGGCGTTGGAGAATCGAACCAACATGGAGGACGACCGCGTTGCCATCCTGGAAGCCCAGCTGGCACAGGCCAAGCTCATCGCCGAGGAGTCCGACAAGAAATATGAGGAGGTGAACGCTTGTGATGTTGGATACAAGCTACGGTTGATGCATGTCACGAAGGCACTCGAACCAACAAATTACATATACAAAATTCATTACATAGACGTCACTTGAAGTGCCTTCTTGAAATGTTACAACTGTATACAGAGAAAATATTAAGATCGAACAAGACAACTATAATATATAAAATTAGCTATACACTAAAAACGTACTTGAATTGGAAAGATGCTCTGACGTTTGAGTATCAAGTAGATTTATGTCAGTTTCATCTTAATATTTCTCATTACTATCGCGTACGTTAAGTCCAGTAATAGATTCAGCTTTTTATGGGAACTATTGGTAACGCCCGCGGAGCTTTATCAGGCGGATACAAATGGCGCCACCGGTAGCATGAAATTAGCTACAATGATCATTAACACGTAACGTGATACGCGGGGGATTGGGTTGCAGTACTTTACTTGGAGTGAACTTACGCTTAGCTCGAGTGGCCACCACTCTGTTTATAGTTCATCTGTTTACGGGCGAAGGTCGTTAGAAGCGCGTCGGTGCATAATTATTACGTGTGTTATCTTATACATTCATAGAAGGGGCGCTAAGAATCTTTTAAAATAGTATTGCGTCATCGTTGCTCGATCGAGTATACGATAACTGACTTTGATCGGACTTCACGTACGTGTGATAGCGTAACATTTCACGAATTAAGTTTAATAGTTAAGGACGACGATATTCGACTCCAAAATCATTGTATAAGTATCGCAGACAACAGATATTTTGCTAATGATTTTGGATTTAACACTGATGATTTTGAAATTTCCATAGGTTCTTTAGAACAATGGATATTTTATAATCTTAGTACGTTCTTTATAATTTACAATTCTCGAGAGTCATTAATCAAAATACCTAAGCAAATTAAGATACCGTAGCTGGGTTTTTTAATTTGTTTTTAATAGATACTGTTAATTTAATTGAAACCAGCATTAGCATTATTATTTTTTACCATTATCATTATTAGTAAATTTCAGATAATAAACAATTGTTTTTGGTGGTTTCAATAATGATGAATTTCTTTCAGCGTTTTAGTCCTTCAGGTTGCGTGCCGCTTTAAATGTCCTTCGCAGTTTTGTGTGTCATCTCTTGCATGTCTCTTAATTCTGGGTTACCCTTGATCTGTAAATACGTCATCTGAATCAATAGTTTGATTATGTACTCAAGTGCCATATTCTTGGGTCCAGTGCTCGCAAGGTTCTGGAGAACAGGTCTCTGGCCGATGAGGAGCGCATGGACGCCCTGGAGAACCAGCTGAAGGAAGCCAGGTTCCTCGCCGAGGAAGCTGACAAGAAATACGATGAGGTCTTTGATGGTGTCCATGTCGTTTGGTTTTGCTTCTCTCGCTTAACTCTTCCAACGATTCCTCCAGTTGATCTGTATACGTATGTGTAATAGCTCCAATCTAAAACACCCTATATAATAAAGTACCCCCAACCGCTATACATAATTATGATTCTGCATCCAGTATTCTGTTTCTGTGAACAACGCTTAAACATTTTCGAGTGCCCCTAATTAATTCTCTTCAACTTTGTAATTCTCCTCGTTTGTTGTCATTCTTAAATCATTGCAGAACGTTTGAATGTTTTTCCTTGTGTCCACTATAAATATCTTACAATTGCGAATACTAATAAACGGAGTGATAAATATTTATAGTCTTCAATGTGTGTTGCAACTAACGAATTACCACCTATCCTTCCAACAAAACAGTTTTTGTGCTAACTTTGTTTGGCATGATCTATAACGTATAGTGGATTGTCCATACGTATTTTTTTGCCGACGACATGATATCTCGGCAGATAAGATAAATTTTTAACTTATGTCACCTTTGGTTGGCAATTCAACGAGACAGTATGATTCAAAAGTAGAACATGTATACCAGATGGTGTTAATGATACTGTCCTAATTCCCCTGACATATGACCCTGCGTGGTGAAGGCAGTCTTAAAAGTCAGCGGCCCAACATGGAATCGTATCGTGCCCGATCTCGCGGTGCTTTGCCTAAAAAGGAAGAACGAGTCCCTGCCTCGCAGATGTCGTTACATAAGACTTACTGCCATATACGAAGGGTGTCGTTGCTCAAGACTTTATTAAATGGCATGTAATAGTTCAGAATTTTACCGTTTCACTTTGATGTCAAAGGAAAGATTGTGAGCTTGTTGTGTGGTGTCTCCAGGTGGCTCGTAAGCTGGCCATGGTTGAGGCTGATCTGGAGCGCGCAGAGGAGCGTGCCGAATCCGGTGAATCGTAGGTTTCAATTGTATTTCGCTGGAAGGACCGTTGCTCTGTTCGATATTGTCACATGCCCAGATTTATCTTGTTATTTTACATTTGATATATTTCAAGATGCATATCTAAATTCCACTAGGCATGTCAGGCAACATTGACCGGTAGCGTCATGTCCCTAAGGCTCAGTTTTGCAAGTTTTCGCCACCGTTCTGCATGGTTGTTCATTTGCATTCTTAACATCGCTGCACTGTAACCTGATTTACCTACATTGGTATTTCTAACATCGGAGCTCACTGTTATATTTTTTATTGCATGTTCGTTTCTAGGCGTCTGCGGGGTCCAGTATGAGGAGGATGCGACATTTTAGTTTTTTTTTTATTTATTTTGCATCTACCATAACATTAACTGAGTTGCCCGCTTAATGCAGCTGTTGAGCGAGCAACACTATTAATTTTAAGGCCGTACCGGGAAGTGATATTTGCAGACATGAAGTCATGCGAAGCAAGCATCACTATCCTGTTATTGTCAAACTACAAAACAAGGGTTGCCCCATCTCATGGATATTTCTCTTATGTTAACTATCATGTCCATGTGTCGACTAAACTTCCGTCTTCAGTGTGTGTATCACTTGAACGTGCCTATAGGCTAGGTTGCCAGGAAATATGTGTGGTATAGGGCAATTTTCGTTTTCAGATATGCACCGCATTACACCAGAATTACTGGCCGTATGCGTGCCGCACATATGCAAGCGCACACATCACATAACGATAACGATAACGCACTAGATAGCACTTAGATTTTTTTTATAAACTTTACAGAAACTAAAATTTTAGGCCTAAATGTTTTGGGACAACCCTCGTTTGTTTACTTGTGAGTTCTGATGCCGCTCTCGACTCCCCGCTTTGTATGATCCTTTTTTGACATTTTGGTATTAGTGTTGTTTTTACTGCTTGTTTCCTTGCTCTTTATTTTAGCAGGAAAGCGCCCGGTGATGCAGTTAACTTTGTGACTGTAAATACCTTAAGGTCCACTCCTCATTCGTAGGATGAGATCTATATTCAGAATATTCTACGGCGAAGAGTAAAAAATTACACTAGCAACCTTTACCCTTTTGTTTAACAGTACTGAATACATCCTCCACCATCCTTTGCTCACTACCTACGCACAAAGTATGAAATGTAACAAGTCGCACAAAATGTGTCCTGTATTAATAATGGGACCTTAAGACCGAGGCGAGAAGCACAAAGTAGATTGGCACTGCACCGCGGAAGCGTAAAGTCGAGAGCGGCGCAGGATACGAGTGGTAGCTTAGTGTGTGTTGTGTGTGTGTGCGTGGGCGTGTACTAACGCTCGGCGGGCGGTAGGTGGCGCGCAAGCTCGTCATGATGGAGCAAGACCTCGAGCGAGCGGAGGAACGAGCTGAGCAGAGCGATTGGTGAGTATTGACGCTGAGCCTTTAGGGCTATAGACAGATGCGAAATTCAGGTCGGAATAAATGCAGGCTCTCAGTTTTAAATTGCATTGTTTAATGTTTTCAATGAGCGAATTAATTTGAACATATTACGTTCGAATTTGTTTTTTAAATTTTAACATCATACTTCTTACACTTACATGAAGTAGACTTTCAAACTTATTTCCTATATTGAGCTCTCAAACTAAATTTAAGTTCAAGGGAAGGTTTGATCAATTTTACAGACTTCAATGTGAACTGGTTTACTTTCTTTCTTTTTGATACTTTCGAAAACCAGTTTTTCAAATGTCAAAATTGAATATAAATTTTCTGCAAATTTTAAGGGCCTATATTTCGCAACTGTTTGGGCGATCGCATGTGGTATATTAAAAATGTTTTTGTGAACGTAGGGTATCAATGATATTATTTTAAAATCGTATTGCGACAATGTCGTAGCAAGCAATGTAGACTTATAATTTTTTTGCTTATTTATTGAGCGCATAAGTAAGCGGTCTGAAGAAATAATAATGTATAGTGATAAAGTGTTATTACTGACTAATGATAAAAATATCGCGCCCTTGAAAAGGCACCCATCATTGTCAACGTTGTTATACGGGTTAATCGCGGAACAAAAATGAACATAAACATTAGCAGATTTTATTAAATTATTACTAGAATTAGGAGCATATACTATTTCTAACGGAGAAGATTATTGGATAATATCTTCTAATATAACATAAATTATTATAAATTTACTACATTTTGCAGTATTATGAAGTAACTTGTATTTATCAATACCTCGTTTTTTTTTTAATATATTTTTATATAGTAAATACCTAACATTTTAGTCGCAGCACTGGTAGATTCAATACATATTGCATTTAAACGTTGACAGCTACTTTAATACTGATACGAGTTTTTATCGTTTCCTGGACACATATTGATATCTTAACAGCAATTATTAGTTCTTCGACGTTAACCGTATTAGTAGCTATCAACAAGCTGAACAAATAGCTTCCTTACAATATAACTTGCATGCTTCTTATATTACTAATATTATTAGCACCATTCCTATCGAAACACCGTACTTATTAAGATCAGTTAAATAGCGGCACAAGAATTTGGGTCGGAATAATAATAGAATTGATTGATAGATGTCATTGTTGCAATCGTAACATTTAAGCTAGTATTAAAGTTACTGGCACATGTTATAATGAAACTTCATATATAAATTAATTTTGATTTAACGTTTCAATGTTTTTAAAATTTTGTTTATACGTAAATTGAGTAAATTATATTTGTAATGAAGTGAATATTTCACTTAGTAATTATTTTCATGAAAAATATATTGATATAGGCAAGGGGAGAAAATCGTGTTAAAGTTTAGTAGAAAGTGATTGGTCACTTTATTTTTTCAGCAAAATTGTGGAGCTTGAAGAGGAGCTCCGCGTGGTCGGTAACAACCTCAAATCCCTGGAAGTCTCCGAGGAGAAGGTATGTTACCATTTTAATTTAATTCCTCTCTTAGAAACAATAAAAGTAATTAAGTTAATTCAAGTTCTACAGAACCATCTACAGGGCTAGAAAATGATCCTAAACATGACCATAGCTAGATGTTGGCTATTGGGTCTTGCTATTTATTGGAAAGACGTCCCTAGCTAGCTCATACATAAGAATTTTAATTACAAAGTGTATAAATAACATCCAATGCCAGCTTTAGTTCAATGATGCACCAACCAACATAAACAAAATAGGCAGCTTCAGAATCGGAAATATTTGTAACGTAATTAGAACATAACCTCAAAATGGAAGAGTTAGTGGTTTTGAAATAAATATAGAGTCATTAAATATATACCATTTTATACAGGCCAACCAACGTGAAGAGGAGTACAAAAACCAGATCAAAACCCTCACCACCCGCCTAAAGGAGGTGTGAATGCGAACGAAATCGGTTTCTACGCGAGTGTTTTGTACGCTTGCCTAACTGCATTCTATCGCACACACCCTTTAGTGTAGTGTCTGAGCCTGGATTATCTTGAACAATCGAAATAATGTTTATAATAACCTTGTTTAAAACAGTATACGTTTAGTAAACAAGCATCAAATTAAATGCTTGTCAAAACGATCATAATAAACTGGGCTCAGAACGTAGTGCGTCAATAATCGTTTTCTCAATATTTACTCTTTTTACTGTTTTAGTTGTTGTCCATGTCACCATAACAGACTACCGTTGTAACATAGCTTTTAGTGTTCTTTTTACTTTACAACTTCTCAAATAGTGTCTAACAGTGCTTCCACTACAAGGAATATAAGAATTTCTTTAGACGGTCGCCACTGTGACACTGCATGGTATTTTCGTTTCCGCTGTTTTGTGTTATTTCGTTAACAAATAATTATCACAGGCGACGCAAAGAGAAGAAACATACGAAGTTCAAGTCAAACTACTCGACGCACAGCTGAAAGAGGTAAAAACGAGGAGCTAGGAGGACGGGATGCGTAGCTAGACGTGGTTACGGTTGTAGACTTCGATCACGCTCATCGCCATTCTGGGTTTGAGGAATTAGTCCCTCGTCGAGCTTACATATGCAAAAATATTATCATAAGTTGTACGCTTTATTTGTATGTAGTAAAGGTTAGAGAAGGGCTATGTTCGTTGGTGTAAGACGTATAGTCCGCTGGCTGCCAGCGGTTGGTGCTTCATCTATGTATTCTTCGTATGTAAGGTCTATCTCTCTCCCACCCTGTGTATTATTACATTTTATTTCTGTATTTATCATGTTCGCTCGTATATGTTGTGCTTGTACGTTTCCCAGTTTATTTTCAATTTTCCTTATTTGTGACTTGTCGCGAGGTTATTCTCAGTGGAGTGAATAATTTTTGAAACACTTTCTGAAATAACTAATTATTTCCTAATTTATACTGATTATTATTATTTGAACCAAATTCTAAATTTATGAAATTTTGCACTGCTCTGGCTATAATGCTGATCTGGGATGCTAAAAGTATATTAAATTTCACATGAAACCATCGGTGGTTTGGTAAAACTATAAATTTGGATAGAAAGAGTGATGCGTACAGTCACAACATTGAGGTAGCATGCCGGTGGCTTGCCAGTATTGTAAGTAATGAGTCGTGTGTGGCTAGGCGATGGCGTCGCGTGAACACGTCGAAGATAAGATCCACAGCCTATCGCAGAAGCTGACGCAAGTAAGTCACCATCTTCAGCGGGGGCTTTGGTCACTGCTCCAAAAGCAATATTGTTTAATCCAATATTTAAATTTATCTTTCAAGAAATTTTATATTCGATTATGAGTAAGATATTCAAAAGTTAATCTTAGCAATAATTATCCAATCATTAGAAGGCTGTTGTACAACTTATTATTAAAGTTTTCAGCTAAGGAAATAATTAAAGATGATAAAGTTGATAAATGCTTATGTTATACTTATGTAATACTGATTATTAGTTAAACATTTTGAAAGCATAGGTTTTAAAAATGGCTGTGACCAAAGTTACCTGCGTTATGTTGTATATAATTATACATAATGATGTAGGTATATTGTATTATCATGTTCATATTTGATATTATATTTTGAGGGTTAATGGTATACTGTGATAGTTGTAGCTTCTACACAGCACATAGCGGCTTACGGTTAAGGTAAATTGCATGGGATTGTCACGGTGTTGCTTACATTGTATAAATTGTGTCCTTATAACATTAAATTATTGTTTATTTTTCTAATATTCTATCAATACTCAATGAATTTTTTACAACAAAATAAATAAAAAATATTTTTTTTTTGAGTTTTATAAAATTTCACTAATAACGTAATAAAAATTGCATGAATTACATTTTGCATCGAAGCAGTCTATTTTCTGATAGCAGTAATTAATTCGACATTAAAGTTTCTCAGATTTAATTTATTTAATATTACTTATGTATTTCTTTTGGAAAACGAACAGAAAATAGGCTGTTTTCATAAACTTCGAAATTACAATATTTACTTTACAATTTTCAGGCTGAAGCGCGCGCCGAATTTGCTGAGCGTTCTGTCCAGAAACTTCAAAAGGAGGTCGACAGGCTTGAAGGTAAATTTCATTCATTCCCATATTTAATACATGACGTTACAATATTGAAATATTTAGATTTAATCTTGACGAAGTATTTATTCGATATTGAATTTCTCCAAAAAGATTCAATAGTAGAAAACCAAGTAAATGTTATTGCAGTAATTGATAAAGAAATATGTACGCAATTAAATGATCTTGATTATGAATTCAAATCATTAATTACCTCATCAAGATTCGTATTATGAAATTATGTAGGCACAATGAAAAGTATTTTTTTTAAATACAGCGACAGGACATATTATACCTAATATTTTTATACTATTTATTAATGATATTTTTGATGAAGGTTTCGCAGACATTTACAGTTTATATTCCATCAGCAGTTGGTTAAGTGATATTTTTAATTACCTCTGAAGTCAAGTTATGTTTGAGAAATAACCAAAGCTTTGAACACGCACTTTACCAGCCATCATTGGAGCTGTTTATTTCAAAGCTGTATTATAGATGTGGAAGCTTATTTAATATCATTGCGCTATAATTCTAGCTTATTTTTCTTTAATAGTAACAGTCTTTTATTTTTTTTTCTTTTAAGTTTGTAGACTTTTACAAAGTTGTACGTGCCAGTTATTTAAATAAAAACAAAATGCTTAAATTCACAATACGTGTGTAATATACGTTTCATATTTTACTGTACAATGGCATTTGCAAACTTTGTTATCTATCGTTTCAATTATGTTTTGTTAGCATGGATTTTAAATGTGTCCTACTAGTTTGCTCGAAACCTCAATGTTATTTGATATTTGTTTTATTTTTGCATGGTTTTAGATATATGTCGTTTTCCCTTATTTTTGCCTATTCCTTTTGATGTGAAGATTCTCGAATATCAGTAGAGCGATCACTTTTATGTTTTTTTAATTATTTGTAGTTGCCAGATTGTCGTGAACGATGTTTTAAGTTTCGAGAATGTTCACGTCATGATATGTGTTGTGCGCGCGACTGACCGTGGCCACGTCCCATCTTGCAGACGATCTGGTGGCCGAGCGCGAAAAGAGCAAACTCCTGCAGGAGGAGATGGAGGCCACGCTCCACGACATCCAGAACATGTGAACGCACCTCGCGTTCCCGCTCGCCACACTCGATATCGATGAACGTCGAATTTCCCATCACTAAATTTGTATCACTACCGCGACCTAAACTTTTTGATACTTTATCGGCCGCGTACGTTCTACACTTTTACTTCTTATTTATTTACCACATGATTCTTTTTTACTGTAGCTCTTTGATTCGAATTCCTTTTTATAGTTTGACAATGCGAGTGAGGCGGGCGGGCGAATAGATGTTACTAGATATAGAGTAATTGCCAGCCGCTTTTTTTTGTACCGTCAAGATCGAGTGTTTGCTACAACACCACTGCCATGTGCAATTTTTTAATTTCATACACAAAGTACTAATATAATTTTTCGTATGCTGTTGAGAAGTGTATTTCCTCATTTGTTGTAGTCATTATTTAACGTGCGTGTCTGTTTTTGAGTCTATGTAAGATCAAAGTTTACGGAGATGTATGCAGCTAAAGTTATTGCTTTGTAGCACTTATAATTGTAAGAATGTTGACATTCCATTATGGGGACCAAAACATTTCGGATTTAATCATACTATTAAAATACAATGCACATGATTTGTTGTACAGAACGGTATTTCTTAAACGTGTAGGATGAATAATTTCTACTCGGTTCAGGCAATAAGTGCATTTCTACAGGTAAACGAACAAGTGCACCGTTTGCGTTTTTATGAATTCTTTATTTACTTAATTGTAGAGAAGAGATTAGATATTTTTTATTTAATGAGTGATGGTAACACGTAAAATATTGATATTTATAGGAATATGCTCGATATGAAGTATTGATATTCTATATTGTTTCAAGTATGATTCTTTTCTTGTGTCATAATTGCAGTTTGTTGTTATTTATTTAAATTAATCGATGAATAAATGACGACCGTTTCGATATCGTTAAGTAACTTGATAAAAATTCCGTATACCGTGTCCGCCGTGTTACCTGCACCGTGGACGAGTGTTGGAGTGTGGGGCAACATTCGGCCGACACTTGGCGTGGCTCGCGACCACACGCGCACACTTAGTATTGAATAGCGTTCGATCGACCGAGGGAAATCCGTCTTTTAAAATGTTATCGATTAATGAATTGATAGATAAGTTCGTGAGAAATAAATTAATGATTTTAAGAGTATTCTAACACAAGTGTTTATAAATATATTATATTATTATTTTTAGTTTGTTGTATTTTTTTTTTTACTAATCCGTGTGTTCCTTCTCATTCTACCTACTCACCGTAACATCATCGATTCCATCAGCTATAATACAAGTGCATCGGGAATGTGATCCGGCACGATCGAACTGTTACAACGCATACAATCATCATACTCAGTATTAAAATATTTCAATTCATCCATTTTCATCGAATATTTGAAATAGGGAAGTTTGCCAGTGTACATGAGGGAGCGGCACGGGCCATTTGTATATTTGCGAATCATTTGTAAATACCATCGTCGGGGACCAAGAAAGGGGAGACCGATCTTACCGCATGCATTCCGGCCGAAGGACCCTCTCGTAAGCGAGACTCGAAGATAACCCTCCGATCCTAGTAGCCACGCATGGAGGTGTTAACGCATGAACCCGAGAGCCGTCCACCGTCATCGACATGATCATAAAGAAAAGTAGAACCGGCTCATTAGTGAACGAGAGAAGCATGAAGGTGCTAATGCATGACTATCGAGTCGATACAAAACATAGTCGCCTGCCAATTGAATCAGCATGAAAGGATTTTCAACTCAATTCCACCGAAAGGGGAAGCCCGAGGAAACAATCGTTCTCGCAAATAGAGCACCGTGCTCACACTCGTCGCCTGCCACAGATGACCTGATCGGCGAGATCGAGAAGTACAACGATATCGGAGACGACATCGACGACTCCTTCGTGGAGCTCATTCCGGGCGTCGACCCGAACCGCAGGCAACTCGAGGCGATTCGCGAGGCGAGGCGCAAGGAACAAGAGAAGAAGGAGGCCGCGGCCGCAGCCGCCGCCGCCGCGGAGGCCGCTAAAGCTGCGGCCGCCGCTGCCGAGGCTGCCAAGGCGGCCGAAGCCGCTGCGCCACCTCCCCCTGCCGAGGGTGCGGCTCCTCCAGCACCCCCAGCGGAGGGTGCTGCCCCTCCTGCAGAGGGAGCCCCTGCTGCTCCGCCAGCAGAAGGCGCTGCACCTCCCGCCGAAGGAGCTCCGGCTGCTCCACCTGCTGAAGGTGCTCCAGCGGCACCGCCGGCGGAAGGCGCTCCGGCCCCACCTGCGGAGGGTGCACCGGCTGCTCCCCCAGCTGAGGGTGCCCCGGCTGCTCCTCCAGCCGAGGGTGCACCCGCCGCTCCCCCAGCCGAAGGTGCACCCGCTGCTCCCCCAGCCGAAGGAGCACCGGCCGCCCCACCTGCTGAGGGGGCCCCGGCCGCCCCACCGGCCGAAGGAGCCCCAGCTGCACCGGCGGCTCCACCGGCCGAAGGCGCACCTGCCGCTCCACCTGCCGAAGGTGCGCCGGCTGCTCCACCGGCTGAAGGTGCTCCGGCTGCCCCACCCGCTGAGGGTGCCCCGGCCGCCCCACCTGCTCCACCCGCTGAAGGCGCCCCGGCTGCACCGGCCGCACCACCCGCTGAAGGGGCTCCCGCAGCCCCCGCCGCTCCCCCGGCTGAAGCTCCGGCCGCCGCCCCACCGGCCGAGGCCGCGCCCGCGCCGGCACCCGCGCCGGCCGCTGAGCCCGCAGCCGCTCCCGCCCCCGCTCCAGAGGCGGCCCCGGCGCCGGCACCAGAGGCCGCACCGCCCTCATAGAAACTACTTTAATATCGTCCTTGAATCTTATTCTTATTTTACTTGCATATATCGGCCCAAGTATAAATCTCTTAAGCGATCGGGTATAGAGTGATATTTATTTTTTATATTGTAAATAAATGGATATCGGAAACGTAGCTGATGGAATAGTAATTCTATCCCCTTAGAGAGAAAGTAGAGCGAGATCCCGGATCGATCCGTAATTGCATGCGCGTTGCCTCGGAGGACTGACGAAGTTCGAGGGAGGATCCGGAGCGAGGTCTGAGAGGGCCGGTGGTGTCCGCAGACGACCTGATCGCCGGCAAGGAGATGTTCCACGAGATAGGCTCGGAGCTGGACGGCGCCTTCGACGACATGGGGCTGCCGGCCGCGCCGCCGCTCGGCGCCTGCCCGCGCTGCACGTGCTGCCACTGACCGTGCACCATCCGACGTCATCTACACACTTTTTAATATGCATTTAAGCCAGTAAACGATTTCTGTAATCTTTTTTTTCGACCGCTTCTATTAAAACTTCCAAGACACATGCCGCTTTTCTAAATTGCATGAAACGGAGTGTCTCATCGATTCATAAGGCTAACTCGAAAGCTTGGCGACAACCACGCATGGCTTCGGAATAACAGGAGCGCAACATGTAAGCATAATTTTGATTTTACGCTCTCGGCAAGTCGGAGCCGACTTAATTTGCTTTTAAACTTGACTTTGAAAGGTTCAGTAGATTAAACGTAATGATACATCGCCGCGAAATATGCGACGTTGATTTAAGACATTAACTGCTCCCAATACAAAATCTTTGTTATTCTCATTTATTCTTGCTACACAGTTCTCGAGTAATATATATTAAAAAAACAAAGTCATCGACAGTAGGGCTCCTTCAGTTTCGAACGGAATTTTGACATGTGATCTTATGTTCAGACGAGCTTGTCGCTGAGAAAGAGAAATACAAGGACATCGGTGATGACCTCGACACCGCGTTCGTGGAGCTCATCCTTAAGGAATAAGGTCGATGGCGAGCCAGCCTGGCCCACGGCGGGCCATTCCAGCACAATGCGACACTGGCACCACCACCAGCCCGCGATTCATAAGATCTGCACACTAGCTTACTTTATATTTTATACTCGTTTAAAGTATTACAATCCATACCATAGATTTATGGCGGTATTTATTTTCGATTAATATAATAAATAATTTATTATTCAGTATTTTTTTTGTTTTATTTCTCAACAGCATTCACTCACAGTAATATAGTAAAAAACAATGTGTAAAGAAATTTGACGTAGGTAGTAAGTATATAATAGATACATTATTAGTAGAAGTAGCATCACTGTAGTTCTAGACGTCTTATGTATGCCGTAGTTATATTTCTATGATACATACGACCCTTTTTTCAATAGTCTAGAGCTTTAAAATTGCACGTCAGGCGAATCGTTTCAAAATTAAATAATTACTTATATAAAAAGTTTTCACTGTTTACTAGACTATCCTAGAAATCTCTGCGTTGAATGGTCTTGAAGATATATTTCAAAGAGAAGGTCTTAGGGTCTTACTCCTAGCATTCCGGTTGTAGGGTTGAGAGTTAGTACTATTGATGCATATCTTTTTTTGCAACGCATCAATGATGCCTTTGCTGTTACTGATATTGATAGGCATCGGTCGACACCCTTCATAGCTCTGCTAGTTTGTCAGCTATATATGTAAAAATGTAAATTATGGCTTCATGAGGGCGTTGTTAGTTAGTAAACTAGTTGCTTAGAACATACTCACATTTGCTCTATAAGAAATCGATTCAAACCTTTTCAAAAGTTATGAAGTTTCTTATCTGAAAGGACTCTTGTTATTTTTAGGAGATACAGAGTGGTAGTTATAGGATAAATGCTTAGATATTATCTTAGGATGTTTACCTTTATAGTTTAATGTGTTTTATTTGGTCAAACTTGCTATATTTGGTAAATGGTGACAAGTAGATTAATATGTTAAGTTTTTGGAATTCAGGTAATAATAAAATTCTAAAATAAGTACCAATTCTCAATGCAGAGACTTTCTGTTTCTAATCGATGACTACACTCGTATAGGTATTTCTTTAAATGCACAGCCTGAACAAATGGTCCTAAAAAAGTAGAAAGAAGTTTGTAAAGTTCATGTCTTGGGGGTAAATTGTGGGAAGAAACTTGAAATATAAACCTGACTGCCGAATACTTTCTTCTTTTAAATCCAAAATTATATACAATTTCCTTTAGAGATATCACATTAAACCTAAAGCACGATGCACGCTAGATTTGAAGATGTGTAAAAAGATTAGAAAAAAGTTTTTCATTAGTGTTCTTATAGTTTTTTTTTGCAAATTTAAAAGCCACAGATTTAATAATAACGAGAAATAAATTATTAGCCTGCTTTCGACTATCACGGCTGTTATCGCTGAAGATTTCAAGATAATAGACATACGAGTATATCTTACAGTGGCAATTAGTTATTATGATTAACTTGAGCATTGTAATTATATACCTGCTATTTATAATAGTTCAATAATTTATTGTAGTGAAATCAATTCAATCAATCGATCGTAATAATAATTTTATTGGTATTGACCGAAGATTCACCAATGTTTTTGAGTTTGAGATCCAATAAATTTGACGTACCTAAGTTACATGAAAAACTACCTTTATTTCCATAACTCACCTATGTAGTTATAGTATTACTATCTAAGTATGATCAGAATAATAGAAATTCAATACCTACCTATATCAATGAGAAAAGATAGTAGGTAAATTTACTTCTCGTTATTCTGACTGCAAAAACCTAAAAATACATACATAGGTTTATAACTTTCCAGTATTTCAAATTTTTGTGTTAAAACATAGCACAAATTGAGACGTTACAACCAGATTGATCTAAGTGACATTTATTTATCTACATAAAGATATTTATAAGTATAATTACTTTAAGGAAAAAACAAATTGGAATCCATATGACATGTTAGAAATATATCTTGTTGTATAGGATATTAAGATATATTTTTGTTCAGAACATTTATATATATAATCTAAGTCAGTCTGATTCTAATGTTTTCAAAAAATCCACTCATCGCAACATCTGCACCAGAGCACCCATTGATCCATATTGTTTTCTTATAGCATAAAATAAGCAATAGTTTCCTTAAGCAATAGAGTAGATATTTAGAATTGGGATTTTTTTAGTAACAATTTTTTCTTTAGCTTTTGACAGTCCTCACATTTTAAAGTAATAACCTATTTTGCTTAGTAATTTGTAAATCATTAGTCATGAGTTCATGACAACTCTTAGCATACTTCAGAAAATTTTATAAATTTACAATATATCAACTTAATCGAGTATTGATATATAGGAATTTAAAATACTAACAATTCTAACAAGCTAGTCGGTATACATTGATGGAACAGTGGTTTTAATTATTGTAATTTGAAAAGTACAAACTATTTCAATTAAAGATCTTCGAATCTGTCTACCTGTTTAATAAACAGGGACAATAATATGCATCTTTCCAAATCCTATACCTGTTTTCACTAACATACTAACCCGTTACTAACATTGACTACAGATGAGGTGGTGGAAGAACGCAGTAAATACAAGGCGATCGCAGAAGAAGTGGACCAAACCTTCGCTGACCTCTCAGGATATTAAGTTTGATGTAATCTCGCACGTAACGAAAAAGCTGAATAACAGAATTACAAACAATATAGATGTGTTATTCTAAGAACGGGGAACAGAATCCTACTTTTTTTTCTTAAAGACCAAGTCTCTAAATAAAGTACTGGTTGTAAATGCTTCTTAAAGCAATATTTGAAATTTAAATTATCTGTATATTTTGCTTGTGGGAAAGTAAAGGGCTCGCTTTCATTTGCACAGAGCACTTATGGAAGTATGCTACAAAAACATTTATAAAGTTTTAGAAGGCATTTTTACTTTACCAAAGTTACATTTCAAAATGACTACCTATTACAAATATTACATTCGTATCTACTAAATGTAAGAACTAACAAGAAATGTACATACGACTCTGTACATATTGAAATGTATTTTTTGGAAAATAATACAATATGAAAAAAAAAACTTTAAAAGTTATTAAAAAATGATAAAAACCTACATCTATTTGTACAAATTGGCGTAGATTAGAAACGCAATGCAAATGTTTATAAAGATAAAATGTAAGATAGTGTGATATTAAAAGCGGCATTTATGATATGCTTACATTCAACGCCTAAACACTAAAATTAAATAAAAAAACAATTTTAAATGGAATTATGATAAAATAGGGCTTCTGTGATACAATGTGGCATTTAACTACGGCGTCTCTATCGATAATGATGTTATTTATATTAAAATAAAAACGCCATCTTCAAACCGGATTGTTACTGTTGTCGTGTAATTGTTGAAATACTGATTACCTATATCATTAACTTATTTGAGTATATATCAAATTTTCAGTAGCATGCTATTATGTACCGATGAATATGTAAACATTTTTTAAATTACAGAAAATTTGTAAATGTTATTGAAATAAAGAACCAATTCAACATTTTCCACGTTTGTCATAATAATGAAATTTAATAATAGGGGCTTACACGAGAAAAAACATATTGTAACCACTTCCATTCATCGACGTAACGGGTATCGTTAAATCATTATGACAAAGAAGTATTATCGTTATTAAAATTTATTTTTAACCGACTTCACAAAAGGAAGAGGTTCTCAATTCGTCTGTATTTTTTATGTATGTTACATAATTAATAACTTGACTGGGTGTACCGATTTAAATGATTCTTTTTTTATTCCAAAGCTGGTGCTCGTAATGTGCTCAAAATTAGAGCGACATTTAACGAGTAGTTTTTGAGTTATCCCTACTAGATTGGTATAACTTTATAATCGGAATATTTATGGCATATTTCATTGAAGTCGGTTTTCTTTCGTCCATTGACAAATTTATTTATTTCAGCTTACAATAATAAATTTATGTAACTGTTAAAATTCCACCTATACCTAAATTTAATATCATTGCTATAATAACACTGCCGTTACAATGTTAAAACATTTTTTCGATTTGTATTTAATATGAATTATCATCCGGTATTTCTTGTTAATTAATTTATTACCTATAGTGAGTAGTAAAACTAATTCTTATGAGAAAAACGATTTTTAATGAGTATCTATTTTAATTTTAAATACGCACCGTGTTTGCTTTTTCAATAAAATTAACTGTTACCGATTTAGTAGCAGTTATTGATGCAAAGGGAATGTTTTAAATGCACGGAAAACCAGGCAGGTCTGTATACAATATATTAAATAAGAAAATTCATACGAAACGTGTTTCCAGTATATATTTCATTTAATGTGGTACAGAATATGAATATCAAATGAACATCGGAACGATATATCGATAGTTATCTATATGGTTTAAGGCGTATGATCGACAATTATAGCAACTTACGATCGTTCTATATAAATAATGATCAATAGTTGCCGAATTTGTTTAGCAATTGGCCAAAAGTCACATATAATGGTGATGTTCTCAACTATACAAGAACAGACAATTGGGAACGGGCATAAGTCTTTAAACCTGACTAAAGTCACAGCAAATGGTAAACCTCTAAATATTTAAAGGAAAAGGCATAGCAATGAAAAAACCTGGTTTAAAAAAAGAATTTGCCACCAAAATATAAATTCTGGTTATTTCTACATTCAATGGATTTTTCTTAATTTTTTATATACTGTACATTGACCTTCAAACATCTTTAAATTTGAATTAGATATACTTTTGTTTAATTATGTGTACCTAAATGAAATCAACGAATATTTATTTGAAACTATATTATTATTCTCACGTTTCACCAAATTACTTCTAAAGAATTACTAACAGTGACTTTCTTAAGGTTAGGTTAGTTTTTATACATTTAATAAGCTTATTCCATATTATAGTTGATCGTACTCTTTTATATTGTAAAGCCAAACGGCTCAGCTGAATTAGCTTTTCTTATTTATAAAGTGTGTTGAAGCTTTGGATATCCTTTCCACTCTGAAATATACGTTTATATATAATTAAACTTTGTTTTATTTTAATCAGGTCTCATAGGTAAAGATTCACACTCAAATCATTATTTCATGTTGGTATTTATAAATACACTTATGAATCATTATGAATGTCAAACGGAAACGGAGAGGTGCCTTATCAAGAGAAGAAGAAAGGGTGTGATAAAATACCAGATAAAGAACCGCGATGATAAAAGTTATATAGAGGTTGGTTGGTTGGTTGAAGCTAATTTACTTGATTAAAATGCATCTATATAATATTGCGGTAATTAAAACCTTATAATATTAGCAAATGGCAATAAGTATGTTTTATTTTAGTATCTATAAATATTCCTATGACATATAGTGGAATAACTAATAATTTCAGTTTCGTTTCTACTTAAACGGGTATCTATCTAATTGTGTTTTGATGCAAGAAGCAATCTAAGATAAATACAAATACCTTACCACTTTATTAGTGCCACAAAATCAATTTCACTATTGACTTATCAAAATACTACCTACGTGATAATTGACACAAAAAGGTCTGTTTTACTATCTTCATACATATATGTTTGTAAGTCACTGAAATCCTAGTAAATGGTTGGACCGGTGTCAATGGATTCGAAGTGGTTTAGATTCACAGAAAATGTTTTTTTATGTCGCTAGATTACATCTGTCGAAAGCGCTTATGTTTATACTAGATGAACCAGCAAACGCTGTTTTGCCATATTAAATTATTATTTTTAAAACAATTTTATGACAACCATAAAAATGGTTATAGTGGGTTAATCTTAAAAGCTAGACATATGCTGTCGCGGACTTTTATTTAAAACTTTTAGAGGGGAACAATATTGTAATACATGATTTTTGAGTAACTTTCACCGTTT
>DWJN01000842.1:0-20773 GCA_018248895.1 Carystus phorcus
ATGACATCTGCCAGGACTTTGAATTATGATCTATATACACACAAGCTCCTTCTTATCTCACATGACTCCCGCAAGCCTGTGTGCACCTTTTCTTCTGGGCAAAACAAATGTCGAAGATTTTTACTCCGGCCTAAATCTTTCAAAACGGTTAGGTACCTAAATAATGCATCAATAAATTCTATGCAATGATAACAACCGAGAGAAACGACTTGACATACCGTGAAAAGCTAGCAAACATTTTTTTTTACCACTTGTATTCTTTCCAACTACAAACAGTGCCCACATTTCCTTAACTCCGTCTATAACTTAGTCTAACTATTGACGTAAGCCTCTTTTTTTCATTGATTATCTGCCGAAACAATGAACCTTTACGCTATAACCAGGGCCTCTCATCGTAGGGCTTTGTTGAAGCGATGGCGTAGTTGACTTTCGAAAAGTGTGTGTAAAAACTTCGTATAAATGATTTGATTTGATTTGATAAATAAGTACATACCTACATGTAAATGAGTACTAGGTAGATACTTATTATAATCAGTGTTTGAAATCAGTCATAACGAGGGTCCTTGCTTTTTGTTAGTCTATGAAAGGCGGCTGTGGTTCCTTTACTGACAACCAAAGGGTTTCAGGTACGTCAGAAACCAAAACGGATGTCCGCGTTTCCGGAGTCTGGTGACGTTATAGGTCTATAGGACTGTAGGTTCTGTAGATACGTGAAAATACGTATGTATTGAACATCCAAGATGTGTCTGTATATACTATAATAAGTATTTTAGCCGATTTGTTTTAACGAATATCCTAGCGGATTCGTTCTAATGTATACATATGTTATAAACAACATATTCTATATGCTTTAATTGTCTTCTTATTAGAATGAGAACCTAGACAGTATTTAATTTGCGTACAACAAAGATAAAAATTATTTTGTGAGGAAATCTATCTATCTAACGAGTGATTGTAAATCTAAACCATTCTCGTATACTTACATAACTTAAATGTAATTAATTTTTCATCATAATCTGGCCACCCGATTAGTAGTACAGCGACGTACACACGGACACAAGGATTATATATGCAGTATAGTAAATACCATTATATGTGAAGCTTAGTACATTAAACGATGCACTTTGTCTTATAATAATATGTCTTTATCTATATTCTGTCTTATATCGTGCGTAATATCAAAATTTGTTGGTACCTGTCCAAAATAATACACGACTGCAAACAGAATTGAACGAATTATGTGTATATTATGTCTTAGATAAATTTAATTATTATTTGAAATAATTTTAAAACTTGACAACTTAACCCTTTAAAATATATCGGCAATATTATATCACCCATGAACTTAGACGGGTTTTTTTGAAACACTCATAATGGTCCACCTCGAGAAGTGGATTAGTTTAAAATTGTCATGCTAATATGGGCAACGTTAGGTACGCGGATCATAAACAAAGCTTCATGAAATAAAGCTCTTTCTACTTCGTCTGATGTCACAACATAATCTTTGAATTTTTCATTGCATATCTTAAACAAGAAGCTAATGTTAAAGGTTTCCATGGATCTACCTATTGATTTCGATAGTAGACTTATTTATTCTATTTTATAGGTTAATTTCAATCTATTTATTATGCAAAATGTATAATAAAAAAATATATAATATGCAAAATTTAAGATAAATATAACCAGAAGCATTGAATAAACCCTACAAACCCCGACTCAAAAAACCTAATTTTTAACACCATTACAAAGAGCTTACTTAGATATCTCTATCTAAATTAGAGAGTAAGTTCTAAACGTTACTGCAACATCAGTTAAAGTTACAGAATTATATATTGGACTTAGTCAGACCAGTAGTCGTTTCTGACATACCTTCAACCTGACACACGAAACAACTGCCGCCTATATACATTTTATAGTTTTAGTGGTTTGTGAAATTCGAATAAACACGAGTAGGTATATGCATAAACTACCAGCAACGTGAAGTACTTAGACATGAAAAAAAATATTTGGTCTCCATAATAGGTCTACCCAAGTTTACACAAAATATTGAACTTGCAGGTTTAGCACCGTGACATTATTGTTGTTAGCATATCATTTTATCCTCATTTTATTTCAAATTCAAAATAAGCGAGAAAATATTTATAATATTTCATATTTTCTGTAATATTTCAGTTCAAGCAATCAAATTTTATCAAATATATCAAGGTATCTATCATTTAATTAAAAGTTACTTACTATAAAAATGTAGATACAGCGACAAATTGAACTTCAGAATTCTTAAAGCTTATTTTTCCAATTTTCACTTAGTACCTAACGTTTATTCTGCTCTTACATATCACAGACCATTTATAAGGAAATACCTAATTGTAAATGACCTTGAATATTTCTCTTACCGGGACAATGCGCTCTCCAAATTCCCCTTGCACTATATGTACTTTTCCATTCAATGAGTAATGTTTAAAATGTACTGAAAGATTCACAGGCATATTTCAGACGGTAGTTACCTAAGTAGTGTTTTATCTATTTAATGATGCACTATCCTTTTTGGACACTGATATTAAAATCCACAATCCACAAATTTTGGGTTACATATTTTGAGGGCCCTACAAACACTTTCACTTGTTGTTTAAATATATACTCAATGCCTAAATTCACATTTCACACTGATTCTAGCCAAATAATTCTTTCACAATCCTTATAAAAGTTAGAAGAGCTTTGTGTATTTTATGAGCACATATTTCACTTAGAAAATGTACCGCGACCCGGTGACCTATATTTTACAGGTTGCATAAAGCGCGGATGCGTTCACTAGTGCATCAGAGAATGCAATTCGTGTTGTCTGAAAGTCACCAATAAGCCCAATGAAGCAGAGATCCCGTTGGCGAGTGCCAGCACCAACCTAAATAGACTCTGATCATCTAAATTGACTTCAATTAAATAACAACCGAAATTGTTGAAATGCGCCATTACTCCCTCGACGCTAATCTAAGTGCCAATAGTCAGGGCGAATGTTTTATTAATAATCCCCAACAACAACTGTTAATTAATAATTAAGCGATGGCGGCGTTGATCGGCAGCATCAGTGCGCTTGCGCCCCTGCCGCAGCGCGCGCCACCCGACTCCATCGCTGCAACGTTTGGAAAACAATAGTTTTATGGTGAACCTATTGGTTTCCAACAACAACGGCAAAATACCACAAACAGTGAAGGCATGTCGCAGAGCATTTCTTAGGCTTAAATTCTAAAGTTCAATTGTGCGTGCAGTTGTCAAAAAAAACAAATTTTCCCACGGCTATAAATCATGAAATAGACATATGAGTGGTGTTGATACGGATTTACAATCAAACATTATAGACTTTCAAAGTAATGATGTGGGCGTTCGCGCCCTACAATACCATCGAAACAAACAAAATATCGGGTGAATTTGTGGGAATCCCGCATGGTGTTCGGCTGCAGTGCAGCGCGACCCGCAGCCAGCGAGCGCGGCGGCGAGGGCTCCGCTCGCGTCGGGGGAGTGGTTTACGCGTCTCGCCATTGGTTCCCACTCGACTCGACATCACGGTCCTAAGCGCCCCGCTTACGCATTCCAATATCCCTCTTCTCATCGCACACTACGAAATAAAATAGCATTTCCTATCTTGCATCGGCTGAGCTCGGACAGTGCACTCATTGGTTCGACATCACAGTACGGCACCGTATTATGGTAATATAAATTGACCAACCGCGGAGCAAATTCGGTTAGTTCGTTAAAGTTGATTAAAGCCATTTAACCGGGACGGACACGACGAAACGAACGGCGGTAGCGTCGATCACGGGGGCTCGATTAAATGAAGTTAAATTGTTTAATATCGGAGTCTATAAACGATCAGCGAGTCGGGCTCTGCGAGCCCAAGGTCTGAGGTAGCGGCTGGAGGGCGCCGCGACGGAGCCGAGCGAGGTGAGCGCGGAGGTAGCGGGCTCGCACCAGCCCGCCGCCGACGGCTACATGTACGTTTGCGGGGACACCGGCGGCGCCGGCGCGCGCTACGAGTGCACCTACGAGCCCGGCGGTGGAATGGAACAACCAGCTTTCGAGGACCACATGTTCGGAGAGTTCGGCAAGGACCGGCACGTCCAAGTTGTGGTGGGCGCTGGTGGCGAACTGCAATACAGAGAGGATTTGCCGGTTTTTGCAACTAGTGGAGAGCCGAAAAGAAAAGAAGAGCCATTGCTGTTGCAGCCGGTGGAGAGTGCGGCGGCGCAACACTCCTCGCACCCGCCTCCGCCGCCGGCGACCACTACAAAGAAAAGTGAAAAGAAAAAGAACGATAACAACGGAATCAAAAAGAAGAAAACCAGGTAAGATTCTAGCTAAAAAAGTAAACGTCTATTGTTGTTTACTTTTAGTACTGAAGTGTTAAACTGTTTTTACGATTTGTGTGTCTTATTGTGCAACTTCGCTATTAAACTTCATCTGGACAAACATTCTCATATACGAATCAGCTGAAATTAACTCAACAGTCAGTTTCGTGTGTCTTTAAATAAATAAGACGATAACTTTATTTAAATGAAACTGCATATCTTTTTGTCTAAGTAATATTTTACTAAATTGCATACTTATGTACATACTATACTGGAACACTTCTATAAGTGTGGCGGAGCACTAAGGAAGGGTTTTGAAAAACTTGTCTTTTAGCGGGATAATATCAGGGTTTACAGGTTTGTATGAGTACTAATATGAATTTCATCCGATTTACTTGAAATCTGAAATTATTTTTAAGGAAATAATATATTAAAGAAATCGTCCATATAACACCTACAATCTGCTACGCGTCTTCGTAACGCTGCTACGTGCTACGAAGACATTGCTTCTGGCATGGTTCTTATTATCTACTTAAAACAAATGGTAACTAACGTACACCCAGACTTAACAAGTAGACAGGAAACTATGTTCCTAGAAATCTTACCTATAGACTAAGACAGCATTTTTAAATTCCTCTCCTAAAGCGGTAAAATGAGTTAAAAAGTTGATACAGGGATAAAAATACATTTTGTCTGATTTACTTATAATTTGGAACAGACTCATTATATTAAATTATTAAAAACTAAAAGGATAAAATAGAAAATATTTCCGCGGGTGAAGTTACAAACAAAAGTTAAATCATAATAATTATATTAGGTTACAATGTGCTACGCGTCTTCGTAACCCTGCTACGTGCTACGAAGACATTACGTTGGACGTGATTTTAATTATAATTATTATGACAGGTAGAATAATAATAATTACTCTATTGATAGGCATACGATCAATCTGTCTATTGCCAGTTCGAAAACTAACGGAAAGGTTCGATTCGGAAAGCGTAAGATTATAAGATAAAAGACGGAGGATACAAGTATATAAGATTGCTTAATATCCGTTTCAGAACTAACAGGTTTTAAATTAGCCTGAACTTCAAATGTTGGTAATTTATTTCTGCATCGGTATGCGCTTAGCTACCCTTCTATTCCGTTGTAACGCCGTCATTTGTTCCCCTACTATTATAGGTTCCATAACTAATACGATGATGTTTCAAAGCAGGTATAGATAATCAGCATATGGCAGGAATGTGAATCCTACCCGTATAGTACAACAAAAATATATTTTAATTATTATTGAAATAGTTTATCAACGAACATGAAGTGCGATGTTATTGAAAAACTATTTCCAAATTATCCTATTATAAACTATTTGTAGACTGGAGTATCGATCCCATGCTAATACAAAAATTAACTATGACAATAAATTAGTGTACTTAATGTCTATATAATATGTTTTTTATTACTTCTGACTTCCAAAATCATCAGCAGAGCCTCATATTGGTGATTAATGTTTAAATTTAAGGTACAAAAAGTTTGAAATTATTTATTCCGTATAACTTCACAATAAAAAATGAAGCAGTTTACCCGGATATGTTCCTTAGAGAAAGATTACCACTTTCATAGAATCTCGTGATGCAGGCGCCTCCCCTTAACTTATAAATGGCGTGCTTCGGGATTAATTACCCGTATGGCCGCGGGAAGCCAATTGGCTTATCTTCGCACCATCACAGTTTAGCCGGAAACGATCTTATTACTGCTCGCTACATACTTGATCACAATCGCGAGAAGTAATTGTTACAATATTTATATGAAACTTTATGTGCTTTTGCAGGAAGTAAATATTTCAACTAAAATACACAATTATCACTTAGGTACTTCTTAAATATTCTCCTTATTTGATAAACTTTGGCAGTATATATGTATTTGTAGGTAATCTTTATTATTATAAATGTGAATGTTAAATGTTTTAACTCCTTCACACCAAAACTACTCAAACGATTAGGTATCGATTTGATACGAGTAGGTATCAAAAAGGACATAGGGTACTTTTCATTAAAAAATATATTATGTAGTGCTCTTTGATATTTATTTAAGGCTTTCAACGCGAGGGAAGACCGAAGACGCGTGGAAAATTAGTTTGTATATAAAATTTTAATATTTGAAATCTGATTTTAAGTAGGTATGTTACTACGACGATAATACAGGTAGGTATAACTTTAAATGCCTTGTACTTATATTGACAAATAATTATTAATCTGTTACAAATTATAACGTGTAGGTACAACGTAACTAGGTAGTTATTAATAAATTAATCATTACAACTATACAATTTATATACAGATGAATATTTTAATTAATTTTATTATTATAAGAACTATAATTGACTTTTTATCAAGTGAGCCAATATGGAAACTGATGGCAGGTATATTACTAAAATAAAACAATTAATAATGTAACAGCTTCGCTACACCTTTTAAGTGCTGTCAATTGGCAGGCAATTAGAGATGGCCGCGCGTGCTAGGGGTGAATTTCGTTTCACGCTCAATCAATTTCTGCGCGTGCGCCCGCAGCCATATTGCACGCGTCAGATGGTGGATGCGCTGACGCTGACCGATAACAATGAATAAAATATTCTTGAATATCGTTTAATCGGAGGGCAAACTCTGTATTTAACATAACTAACTGTATTTTTATTGAAGTAAATCGATTTGCGATTTGTCTTAATACTTTAATTTTTGTTAACAGAACAACTTTTACGGCATATCAGTTGGAGGAACTAGAACGCGCTTTTGAACGAGCGCCGTATCCTGATGTTTTCGCGAGAGAGGAGTTGGCTCTCAAACTTAATTTATCAGAATCACGAGTACAGGTATGTATTTTGTTAGTTATACATATATATTATTTTTAAATAAAAAACGATTCATTTGGGTCGCGTGCAATTCGGTACTTTACCTATATCTCTACAACGTATTTGTCTCTCTACTTGTATGAAGTTTGCATTAGATTTTTTGTATTACGTGCATTTTAGCAATACATTTTTTTTTAGGTTTGGTTTCAAAATAGAAGAGCCAAATGGCGCAAACGAGAGCCGCCACGCAAAACAGGATACATCGGCTCAAGTTCACCGAGTTCCACAACACTAGGAGGCGGCTTCTCGGGAATTGGCGGTAACTTACCTGCATTCCCACAGAACGGTCTGCCCGCCCCAGCAGACTCCTGGTCGTATCAACATTCTTATGAACTCTCATCGCATCACTTGCTGTCATCGGGAAGCAGTGGTTACCCTGGATTCAATGCACAGCCCGCCCCTTACTCATACACGACGGTCCTCAACGGTCACGACGGGCAGATGTTTGCGCCGCGTCACTCTTACGAGTTTGGGGAAGGCAGCCCGCCTCCTCTGGGAGTGCGCGACTATCCAATGATTGCTGCGCACTCGCCTCAAATGGAAGCGCACGGACACGAAGACAAGTTGGAGTACCGCAGCCACGAACACGAGGATAAGTATACGGCGTGCGCTTTGCAAGAGGAGCCCCAACGATATGCTCCACCTCCCGAAGAATACGATAAGTGCGCGATGGTAGCACACGAGAAACATTACGAGATGGACCGCCATGACCTAGCGCCGCCTGTCGTCGTCAAGATGGAACCCAGTCCCGGTCAAGCTTACACGTCACTGCCCCCTTTTTTGAATTGAAATACTCCTTTTCGAAATTATCCTAGCCCTAAGATTAATTTCGAAAAGGAGTATGCGATAGTAATGATTATTCTTTGTACCATTGTGGTATCTATATGTTGCGGTTATCTAATTTCAATATGTAGCATATTGATGAATTCTAGTTTTGCAGTGTTAAGCTTTTTTATTGTCACCTTAAATAAACTATTTCTTCATTAAAGGCTATACAAATTAGTACTCTCAAGCATTTATTTTAGGGATTTGAATAACCTCGCATTTAAAGAATTTAAAGATTATCAAAACATTAAGTTTAACGCTATTCTTACAAAAAGTGCAATAAGTGTTGCAATAAAAACCTATTTATTGCACTTACGGTAAGAAAACCGGTTGTCAAACATTCATCATCATAAGGTTTATATTTGTTACAGAAGCATGCGGAATTATTAAAATTTTAAGACAAGCTCCTATTTCGAGCATACGTGATACACGAATTAATTGTCTATCGTAGCTATGCGAGTATTAAGGATTTATATAAAAACGCATAAATTGATATTTGATTTCAGTATGTGCAACTAATTAGCACTTACCATAATATTTTTCAAATTGCTACATTATCATATAATATTTTATGTTTTTAGAATTAAATTTACTCTTATGGTATTTATCTAGATTTTTAGGTGGTTTTAAAATAAGTTTAAAAAATAACAATGGTACTTGAATCAAATGAAATTAAACGCACTTGTCTACCTTATTATTTCTTTTCCCAATTGAAATCTTTGTTTTATGAATTGCCATTTAAGAATTTTATAATTTACAAAATTGAACTTAAGTACCATATTTATAGATGTAGATATTATTTTTATAATATTTCGAGCATTCCTTGTGCCTTATTAAATTAAATAATTATGATACTTATTTTGATTATAAGATATTTTTAAGTGACGAACGTGTTATAAAATTACGAAATTTTATAATAATTTCTTTAAAGATTTGTAAATATAAACTACATTTTATTTAATTTAAACGCCTAAGATTTTAACCCCAAACTAACGGTATGATGTTGTAAAGGTTTTTTATATGTAAATACTACAAAATAAGAGTTAATGACAATTTTATAAACATTCATTATAACATTACATAAATCAATCGTCTCGAAGAACCACTTAGCATGTAAGAATAATTTTAAGTGTACATATTATTATGAAAACGTGAATGCTACGTGCCAAATATTAGATTTTTGTAGCCTTAATAATTAAACTACATATTAGTTAGATATTTCTGAAGTACCACTGTTGTACTTTCGAATCATTAATGTTTCGTACCAAAACTAAAATACATGGATTGTGTGGGTGGTATAAATGGTAGAAATTGAATATAGATATTTGCTAATTTAATGTACTTTGAGTAAGAAAAACCACTTATTTGATTTTTTCACTGGAATTAATTGAATGTAAAAAAGTATGCAAATAAGGATGTTTCAAAATATATTACAGTCAGGTTAGTTTTTAATTGTATGTTTATGATAAACTGAAGTAGGAGCAGTTGCAAATTTCCATTTGAAAGTTAGTTAAACTTAAACCATTTGAATAACAAAAATATCATAGGTTTTTTAATGAATATTAATCAATGTTAGATTCTTTTTTGTAGAAATTATGAAATGAAATCGAGTCCGTTAAGATGTAAATCGTCTGGAATTTTTGATGTCCATTTGATTTAACATTATTACTATTAAATTAGGATGCATCACTGCAATACATTGATGTAAATCTATATTTTTGTAAATTTTTGAAGCAATATACATACATTCAGTTGATCCATCTTGAAACATCTTTGCTATACCTATTAATGTGACATTTTCATTACTTACTATCATAATGTGATCTTGTCATATTATCTAAACTTTTAAATAGCAGGGTACTTCCATAAAAAATATATAAAAGTGTACGAATTGGATATGTATATTAATGTATTATTAATAAGGCGGAATGCTTATAAATTTAATTTTTTAATAATTTCGAAAGCAATACATGATGTAGCATTTTAATTGGATTTTATTTTAGCAATATATTTTATAATATTAAGCACTCTTGGGATAAAGCGGAATGAAAATAATATGATACGTGCTTATTACATTCTTTTATTTCTTCATCTTATATCTACAGGTATATACAAACACGGAAACACAGCTCAACTATATTAACCAAAGTTAAGAAATCTGCTTTTCATATTGTAAAAAATAACACAAAACTGACTTGGCGTTACTTTTAAGGAAACTGATCGTTACAAATTGATTGAATTACATTTAAATTGCGAAAAATATTTCAGAGATGTCTCAATTTTAAACTTTGTACATATTTTAATATAATCGTCATCTCATGGCATTATCAGCATGTGTTTGAAATAATCACTTCAATAAGTTGTTTCATAACGTAACATTTTGTTTAATTTCTTGATTGAACTCCTCAGTTTCAGTTTTAAGTTGCTTGTTCCATATTCCATCGCCACTAAAGTGATGTTTCTTTTCCATTTCGTATAAAACTAAACTTAGCAGCTGATCGTCACTAAGAAGCTTATAATGTAATGTGTTGTAAACGGGGTCCATCTCAATATTATTAACACTATCGTTATCGTTTCCATGGCGCTTCTCCAGTAAATATTTTATGTAATTTCTTAGTTCCGCACTAAAACAAGTGGAAAGTCATTTACGATTACTGTTACTTTGGTTATAGACTCTGATTAGCATGTTGGGTAGTAAAAGCACACACGTGTTCAGGTGACAGTAAATCTTACGTACAAACATCTACTTGGTACGACTATATTGTTTTACACGGGAATAATTCTAGTTATTTAAAAAAAATTAAATAGTTTTCTCTCCAATCACTATTAATAGTTCTTTTACTGAACGTCCAAGCTGACTTATATCGTGTGATCAATTCTATTTCAGAAGATAAAATTTAAAGTATCCTACATCTTTACTCGTGGTATAGATTCAAGCTAATGACCGCACACGTGTCGATATTATCGAGATGTGGTGTTAAAGGAGAATATTGCACATTCCCTGGCCGACAAAACGAGCAAATGCCCCAATACTCTAGGATCTAAAAGTAACTATAAGAGTCTCATCCATCTGCATACAAAAGTCTTTGAGAATTTTGACCTTGAAGATCTTGAAAATATTGTAGTAACGGGCAAGATTGAGGGAAATAGACCATGGTGGAGAAATCCGATGCGTTGTACAGACCAGATTCGCACTACATTCAATAGTAAAGAACATGAGGCGATACACGCAGCCGAAAACCGTAATCGATGGCGATTAATCGTTAAAAAGTGATCTGTGGAAGAGTCATGACCCTCAGCAGCGAGGACAACGAGTACTCGTGATACAAGTTGCACATATGACAAGTATCACCTGTTCAATGGCTTCCAATGATGACAGGATGATGACAGACAGCTAGACAATAATTAAACAAAAAAATGTTTTAACTATTCGACAACAAAACCCACTACACTAATATTTCCTAAAGTATCGAATGTACAGATTTATATAGATGTACCTAATTACAGTTTAATATTAGTATTGAGGTAACTAGAAACTCCTAATAAGACTAGATGGGTGTGCTAAAGAACAAAAAACGTGACTTCTATTAAAGGATACAGATTACAAAAGGTTTAAAATATTAATTAATATAAAATGCACAAATGTGTACTATCTGTTAAAACATTACTTACGCTGGATATAGTAAAATATGACAATTATTAAAGATAACATCGTTATCAAAGTATCGTTTCAGGAACTGGATATTTTCATTAATCACATTCAGTGCAGTGTGTAGCCAATATTTATGTTTTCGTAGTCGTGACAAAATAACATTAGTTCTTTTTTCTTTTATGGAATCATTGTTATCATTTTTGTTATCTATGATACGTTTTCCAGAGCCCAGTGAGGAACTAATAAGTACTGCTATATCTCGCCCACACGCTTTGTTTCCAAAACTACTTATATATCTGAAAGAACACAATGTATTTTAAAGTCGATTATAAGTAAAATTTTAATTTTTCAAAATATTTTTGAAGTGATTAGAAATTACTAGTAGGACTATCTAGTCTTAGAATTACACAAAAATAATACTTACGAATTAAAAACTTTACTAGATGCTATTAAATTATTTAAACTGTAGCATTGTTTCTTGGCTTGTTGAATTTTTTCTAATCGACTCATCACTTTTACTTTATGGACAACCATGTTCAAAACCTGGGATTTATAAATTTTATTTAGTTTTATATTCACCATAATATTCGAGTCTTACGACTCCAAGAAAATTATTAGCATTATTTATGTGTGTAAGAAATTCCGTCCATTACTGAGAGATGAAACCATCTTCCATGCTCATGATGAAAACAACTTCTTAATCTAACAAGAACAAGAACTTGGTTGTTTAATATAAATAAATTATGAAATGAAAATGCAATTCCAAATTTTTTAATATACATCAAAACTCAAATGGAAAAAAGTGGCAAACTTATGATTAATAAATGCAATAGATGTAGATTCACAGCCCCACATTAGAATTCTCTGTATCGCGGCTGTCATGGCCAACATACAAAGACAAAGGACCTACACACACACAGAGACCGAGAATAGAAATTTAAATTCGCATTCAAATTTCTGTCTCTTAGGAATGGAACGCAAACCCTTCGATCGGCGGTATGGCACACGGCTCATCTACTATATTACTATCTATCGTCAATTCAAATATTTCTTTATATCATGTTTGCAAAAAGTAACTTACTCTTGGATTACTAAATAATACTTTGTATTCTTTTAAAGACGACAGGTGAAGCAGTCGCTGCCGCACGGTATCTGGGCACATGCAATATATTCGCATACAGTGTCTTTGAGACTCATTATTTATTTGAAATTCCTGTAACACAAAGTTTTAAATTCATTAACACACAATTTATATGTTTTTTACGAGCTTTTATATAATTGAATTTTTTTATAAATGTTTCATTTCCAATGGAGAGGTAACATAATAATCGGTACTTGCGCTTCTTTCTGAATCAACTGCAGATTGGAGACATCTGTCGTGTTACTGATATCCATGAGCGATTATTTCTACTTATTTGTCAACTATTTACGTAAATAAAACATCAATGTGTATGTAAATATTTTCATTCAAACTTTCCAACGTTTTCCAAAACTAGCAGATTGTATTGTGTATTTTTAGAAAAAAAAATTACCTTAACATATGAATATACCATTGTCTATGCATTTCTAATCTGATATGGCTAGAAATTTGTAGCATAATGTCATTAAAGACTACCAAGTTGAAACCATACAACATTAAACTAATATTTTACCCACCTCTAAAATCTCCTTTATTTGTAAAAGTGAATTGTAATTGTTTTTCAAAATACCTGGTTCCATTTTAATTGCATCTCGTATTTCTAAACCTGCTATTGAGACTACATTTTCTAATATAAGTTTGGTATTAATTGGATCTGAGGAAATTATAAAACCATTTCGTCTTATGGAGGGAACATCAAATTTGATATCATTTATTGCTATATTCAATGCTTCTTTTATGTCACACATTGGTCTATGTTTCAGAGGCAAATAATTTTTACAAAATTTTCTAAACTCTTCTTCGGTCACTGACAATCGCCACTGTAGATATTTTTCCAAAACATATACACGAATAGTTACTGAAAAAAAAAAAATACAATACATATAAATAAACAATATCAATGACTCTATCTTAACAATTTCTTTATGATTCTGATAAAGGAATATTTGTTTTTATTTATGTATAATTATTATCCGCCCACAAATGTAAAAGTATAATAGATGCAGACATTATGTATATCAATATAATTCTGTCTTTTTTAAGATACTATTAAAATTTTTGGGAGATCTATAAACTACAATGATGTGCAAATTACAATGTGCATAAACAGAATCTCATGCTTACAAATGGATGTAGTGGTGTCAGAAAAGTTTTTAATTTTTTTTTGGTTGTCTGGCCAATCTTGGAAGCAGTTATGTAGTGTGTATTCCAATTTCAGCTCAGGTTCAAGTAGACCTTGTTTTTTCAGCTGGCTTATAGTACGGGACCGTACAATTGTATGATATCTAAAATAAATAACATAAGAGTTAACTTTAAAATCCTTCCAATGTTTGGAATTTAAATTTTTCAGGTTAATCTGTATGATTTTTTAACAACATTCAGGATGTTTCAGTACATGTTTGTATTGCATACAAAAATTACTAGCATTGAATTTGAAGGTAATACAAAGAAATTAAATAAGACTGCAAGGATCATTGTTAGCTATTATTGACACTAAATAGGTAATGTTAGGTATTTTAAATCAATCAAATATCACAAAAATATTAAATGTACCTGATAATATGCTGGGGAGTGATATTACAGAATCCACATTCTTTAAGTATTTCCCCATAGTTGTCCATGGAAATCGGATTCATGGAAAAGAGATGTAAATTTTTGCAGGCCTCGAGTGGTGTAATCCGAAATTTTTGTAGAATGTGTAATGTACTTTCTATTTGTGCTTCACTTATAGTATCCAACTTCGGATGCTTCTTTTTTATATTTGGAATTGAGCTTTTAGATATTGATTTACCTTGAAATATTTACATGGGATAAAAATTAATGAATAAAAAATAATTACTGACAGGATTGAGATCCAACTTTTAGGATTTATTGAACATATACAGGATTACTAAATTTTTTGGTTATGGTAAAATTCGATGACTTTTTAATACAAAATAATATAATAATAATAAAGGAATTCTTACCGGTAATTCTATGATAAAACTGATAAAATGGTACTTCATGATAACATCTTGAAAAGGTATATAAATACAAACTTGGAATCCATCGTTGCTGTTTTGTTAGAGTGGGAAATACACATCGCGTCATAATTTTTCACTGGGCAATAAATACATTCTCTAAAATAATATATGTTTAGTTTTCTTATCCCAAAATTCCTGTTTTTATAAGTTTCATATATTTTAACCCATAATCTTTGATAATAAACATTTCAACTTCAACCAGTTCAACCACAGACCAGGCAGAGCCAGAGATAAAATATGTCAACATTTCAAAGTCTAAAAACTTTCAGTATATATGAAAGTACTCTGAGCTAAAAACCGTGTATGTATATAGGTAGGTGTAGGTGTACATCGTATTTACTATGAGGCCGGGTCCGTTCTGTGGTAACTTAACATTAGCCATCTCGATATTAATGTTTAGTTTACAATTACATCAATATTCGTAAATTTCTGTTTAGTATGTGATTTACCTCACAGATTAATATAGTTTCTTGAATATACTGTATACTGTAGAACACCTCTAACCAGTCTGTGTGTACGTTGAATTTAAAATATTAAAAAAAAAACAACAAAAGATGTAAAACATAGGTTAAGCATTTAATTTCATTTATTTCCATACCCGTTTTAGAATCAATTCTATTTATGATAAAACTCTCGAAGATATTCAAATATTATTTCAATCACATCATAGTCTGTGATTTGACAAGTTCTACAAATTTTCATTATTTTTCTAGTAGCAAAAATAAATAAGACAATATTTATGCCACCAAAAGCATAAATGTAAAAAAGGAGAGCCAAGCTCAATACAAAAATTAAGTGGACAAAATCCTAATATGTATTTATAAGAACAAAATAACATAATGGACAAGTATTAAACTATATTTCTTTGCTTTGTTGGATATCTATAACAATTGCTATTCTTTAAACATGTGATATCTTAAAGTAGGTTAGGTATAACAATGCCAGTTTCATTACATCAGTAATTCTATAAAGTATTCAAGAAATATATATTATATGTACATATATTTAATTCTTATAAAACTGTTATTCGGATGTAAGACTACTTTTTCCCTAGGTTTCTGTATAAAACAGATCTTTAGTTGCTAGACCTCAATAAAATCAGTTTAATAGTATAGGCAAAAGGTAACAAAACATTCATCCTCCGTGACATTAGCGGTATTACTTCATATTTTTCCGATATTGACATAACTGCTCGAACAATAGTAATTAATGAAAAAAAAAAAATTAAAACGAAAACACCTTTTAACAATTTTATTAATAAAAATAATTCAGTACATATTGGGAAATATTAAATCTCACATATTCAGAGTATAAATAGTTTCTGAATCTTAAAAATTCAAAATGCATTTATCAATAAATCTCATTTGCTTGTTACAAAACTAATGTATAGATCAAAGATTGTGATTTGCGAATAAACAGTATTTATACAAAAAACAAGTTATTCCTGACAAGTTATAAAACAGTACCAGAAAAAGTGGAATAAAGTATATATTTTTAATGTTATATACTATGGGATAATGTTAACATTTTAATATTCAATGCTCTTCACTGGTTTTATTACAAACAATGGCTATATTCAATATTTACAATTTTATATTACTTTGACAGTTTGCGGTCTAATTGATCAGAAATTGCCTGGAGGAAGTCCTCAGTGTGTAAATACATGCCTTCCTTGGTGTTAGCCATCCCATGGATGCAAATTGCCAAATCCTTGGTCATTTTACCGCCATCCACACATTCCACACATGCCTGAAAACAAAATTACATTACACTTTCATGTTAACATTTCAGCCACTTACAAGTGGTTAGCTATTTTGCGCAGCTTTGCCCGGGGGTGATATTGGCACTTACTTCATAATTATCAGATGTTATTAATTTTTAAACAATAAAAGCCGTTATTATAATGTATATATAAATATTAGAATCTTTCTCGCTTCGCTTCGGAAAAAATAAAAATACATTTTACAGTGGCAACTTTTCTTACTAGGTAATTCTAAAACTTTTCGTGTCACTGTTATAATTATGTAAACTGGAACACCATAAGGATTGTTTACAGTACAGATTCACGCAACGCTTCATTCAATAAACGTTAAATTATTCACGTGTACTATTGTGTGTTATTTTTATTCAATGTTTACATTTACTGTACCTGTTCAAGAGCCAAAGCGAAACGTTCTAAATCAGGTGTGCCGTCCAGCTTAGCTCGGTGGATAAGACCTCTTGTCCACGCGAAGATTGATGCAACTGGATTAGTGGAAGTGGGTTTGCCCTGCTGGTGCATGCGGTAGTGGCGCGTCACTGTCCCGTGCGCCGCTTCCGACTCCACCGTGCGGCCATCGGGACACATCAGTACTGACGTCATCATGCCGAGAGACCCGTAGCCCTGAAGTTAAATATATAAATTAATTACCTAGATGATAAAAACGGTATCATAAAACAGTACTTGTTGGGAATGACCCGACAAAAAGTCAGCAACAGTCCTTTAAAACATTTGTCACAATTTGACATACACACTAGTGGATCACGTAGCTGTTATCCCACACAATCCACTTAAACACACATTTATAAGGAGTTTAGTGACATGCGAACAGAAGAATCATATCGACGCAAAGCTAAAACGCTATAACTCTTAACCAATACAATTTTCCTTTTCCTGCGATGATTTATTAGGATTACATAATGCAGCAAATTTGACTTAAACTGGAAAGTTTAGTTTTTGCCTTTCCGACATAATATTATGCAAGTAATGCAAGCCCTTTGAGTTAGTACCTGTGCGACAATATCCGACTGGACATCGCCGTCGTAGTTCTTGCAGGCCCACACGAAGCCGCCAGAACTCTTCAACGCTTGCGCCACCATGTCGTCGATTAGACGATGTTCATACCAAATCTTGGCATCCTCAAATTGCTTCCGGTAGTCACTAAAATATGCAATCAAATATATTGTATTCCATTAACACTGTAACAGTTTAAAATCATTAAGAGTTCAAGTAACAATATTTCTAAAAGATCGTAACGGAAATTAATATTTTAAACAATGGATGGGAGTTCAGATAACATAAAAATAATTAGAAACAATTTCTTACCCCGTCCTTCAAAAAACCTTAGTTAAATTATTAAACAGATTAATTAAGGTCATATGATTTAAGTCATATAATATTAACATTAAATGCAACGATGCGATGATGCTACGACTATCGAATTACAATATGATTGTAGCATAATACTAGTTTGAGAGTGCTGATATTTGTATACATGTAACGTATGCGTAATTACATTGTATGATTATATTAATAGGTTTGTCTTGACAACGTCGCGGTGATTCGATCTGTAATTAGAATCTCGCAGAGAGATTGCAAGTTTCATCAGTCTTATTACCTCAGTGATCGCAGTTTTAAAGACAGAATAAATACAATGCCTCAGGCACATGGAATCCTAGAGAGAATATATATTTATGACGTTTAAGTTATTAATAATTAATTAAATAATTAATATACGTGCCTACGCTAAACTCTACAGAAATTTTAATTACAATACATCTAGTATGTAGGTTGTTACGTAAGTGAATTTTTCCGATCCTTAATGTGAATAAAATATCTCGAACCTCTTATTCACTTACAGCCTTACTACTTCTATAAAAGTATGAGATTTACATATATAGGTTATATATACATAATATAACATAGGTTTGCTAACTACAAGTAAGCTCGTAGTTTACCTATGTAGTACCCCAATAATTATATTATCTTCATCATCTCGACCTTGGAAATTCTACTAGTCCTTGAACGCCAATAACTCCAACTTCTGACCATACAAAAACTGCCATTCATTAAATTGTTTAAATAAAAAACACTATTTATTTACAATCGTTTCTCCTATCATTTTGCTATTTCTCACGACTTAACTAATAACTACTTAATTTTACTACTAACATTTTATAGTAATAACATTAATCAATTAAATAATTCAAAGAATAAATTATGCTCTTGTAAAAACAAAAGAAAATTCGTTATATTTTAATATAACATATGATTATCTTATGTCATCTCTTAACTGAAGTTTTCTGGCGCTTTTAGGTTTCTTAATAATAAATGGTAATAATAGTGTTGATAGCTAGTATACAGAACCGGTCGAAATGGCGCCAATTTAGGGGAGCCTTACGGCCAGCAGTGGACTTCAAAGGGCTGATAGATAGATAGATAATAGTGTTACCTTTCATAAATTTCCTGGAAAATGTCTTTGAAGCGGCCATCATATCGTTTCAAAATTGTGTTCTTTGTTGACATGTATAGGGGCCATTTCTTTAGCAAGGCTACCTGTTACCCATAATATAATGTGTTATAAATATACAAAGTATTTTATTTTTTGTCATTTACGATGTATACGACACTGCAATTACCTGAAAACTGGAATGAGCGAATGATCGTATAGATTCATCGGTATTGTACATGCCCAAGGCGACGCCTGGGGTTTTGAAGTCATATAAAAGCTTCTTCTCTACTGAACCGTCTGCAGCTGTGTACACTAACTCCACCTGAAAATATATAGAAGACAAACTGTAAAAGTTAAATAATACTGTTGCAGACTTTGCACACGTCATTAAATATGTATATTACATAATAAATTTAAAATTAATATTAAGACTAACAGATACCAACTCAGTTTCAACGACGACCAAGATTAAAATTATTTAAGAAAACAAAACAGTATAAAAATATATATGTTAATTATTCCCAACCCCTTGAATAGATTTGTTCATAAATTATAGCTAAGAATCATCTCGATCACGTAGTGTTCCGGAAAAAAGGAAACAATTATGGTCCATTCGTTTAAGGCTACGAGGCCAAATACATTCAGACACACACGCAAAGTTACAAGTTAATGCTTGACATCAACTTCACGTGGTGGTAAGTGATGACGATGTCTAAGATGGTGGACGCGTTAATTTAGTAAAAGCCTATTCACTCTCCTCTTAAAGACTCCCACTCTTTTTAAATCAAAGGTTAAAAATAAAAAATATTAATATGATGGAACCGATAATATAGTAAATGGTAATTTAATAATAGTAAATGTTTGATACCTTGCCAGGCTTAGGAACAACGAAGTCTTGGGCCTTGTACTGGTCCCCGTGCGCGTGACGCCCGATAACGATGGCGTTGGTCCAGCCCGGGACCACGCGCGGAATGCTCTTACACAGGATGGGCTCGCGGAACACAGTGCCGCCCAATATATTACGTATAGTGCCGTTCGGACTCAACCACATCTTTTTTAGTTTGAATTCTGCAATTTAAATAAATGTTGATACTGGCATTACAGTCGAGTAGTGTTCTCGGCGTAAAGTATATATATTTTTTTGTAATTTTAGTTATCGTATACGTATACTGTCAGTCTGAAACAGTGATAATTATACCGTATGTTTAACGATTTTCTTAACTTACGTACCATATTCAGTACTAAAAATAACACTAGTCATAACTATATTATCCGTAAATTATTCTTCAGAGTACTACCCAAAATGAATTCAAATTACCCACGAAAGTTCATTCATCTAAGTTTGCATCATTAGAGGCGTTAAAATTTCAAAAGTATTAAGATGTTATAATTGTGAAACATACCTTCAACTCTTTGTTCATCGGGTGTGATAGTGGCGCATTTGATGCCTACATTGTGTTTAAGAATAGCATGAGCAGCGTCCACCGTCACCTGGTCCTCCGTGGCGTCGCGGTGTGGCAGACCCAGGTCAAAGTACAGACATTCCAGCTGTTGACATTTAATCATACTTTAATCACGAAAAAACGTTTGGACAGGACAAAACCTATTGTAATAAAACAAACACAAAATATTACATCAAGCATTACATGAAAATACTTTTTTTTTCATTTACCTACGT
>DWJN01000843.1:0-20770 GCA_018248895.1 Carystus phorcus
CATTTTTATGGTTATCAAAATAGTTCTAATATAATAATTTATATGGCAAAACAAAGTTTGCTGGTTCATCTAGTAAATAAATAATAACGCCACACACTCACAGCCCCACACTAGGATACCCTGTGTCGTAGGTGACACACACACCCAGACGGAGAACAAAAATTTAAACTCATCATTTAAATTTCGGCCTCGCTGGGAATCTGGTAATCTCGAACCCAGGACCCTTCGAACGGCGGTCCGGCATGGTGACCATTACGCCACGCGGGTCGTCGTGCGTCGTCACATTAACACTAAACCCCTATAAAAAAAAAAATGTTACTTTAAATCTCACTTTACCTTATTTTTTTTATTTAGTAATTTATGTACACGTATATTTAAAACAATAATAATGTAAATTTGATTTAAAAAAAATACTTACTTTAAACCTCACACTTTACTTTATTTTATTATTTAATAATTTCTTGACACGTATTTCTGACACGTATACAGTAATAATAATGTAAATTTGTTCACATGCACAAATTGTATGTTAGTACCTTATTGTATGTTATTATTCATCAATCGATATCCGTTAGTAACGATGTAGGTTTGTGTAATAACTTGATTGTTCAATATAAACATGTTCGTAACGAATAAAAAAAATATTACACAACAATGTTATTTTTATCTCGAAAAGGCACATTTGTATGTTTAATTCTTAATAAATTTCGCCTATAATTCCTGTTGGCATAGACTGGTCTTAACTGAATTCATTTAAATGTGAAATGTAGGTATAAAACGTAATTAAGTTTGTTTCCTATTAACTTTAATTCATACGTTGCGTTGCCACATAGCAAACAAGGTTTGCAGTCATAGTTCATCTTCCCCAGGATATAGAAACCAATCGACTTGATACTGATGAAAACGATACCATAAATTATTCATTTTCAGGCTTTAAGAGCTGTTACTTAGTAAAAAAAATAAACGCATTGATATCATTGCGTTTTTCATTCTAATTCATTTTTACTACGTTTACTCGATCGTATTGCGTTCTTAAGTACTAAAATATTGTGCACATTTGTGTGCAAGTGTATAAACAATTTTCCTAACTACCCTGTTGGCGTTCTCTCTCTTTGTCATGTAAAATGTGTTGACGGATCTCATATAGGTTAAGACAAATGTTGGCGAATTGCAATATGATAATGATTCTGTTGTATTGACATTTCACGTTCGCTTTACTCCACTTGTCCAATCTCGCACCATACGTTACTTACGAAGTAACGCTACGATGTATAGTGTATCTTACAACCCTCTCATATCGCTCTTTGCAAGCTGTGTCGCTATTGTCTTAGTACACATGTAAAAAATATACGTCAGTAAAGAACATAATCTAGAATTATGTAAAATAGCGTCTCTAAAGTTTATATACATATGTTCGTAAGTTATGTGTTAATTTTCTTGATTAAAATAAAAGTTTGAACACCCCTTCTTTACCTTTATTTTACTCACACGAATAATTCCATATGAACGACATTTGGAACTATATTGTTAACTGGCGTTGGAATTAACGTACAATTAACATCTTTCCGAACGTGCCAATAATACGTTTACAATTTCATATGAACATAATAAGGCCATACGCTTGTTCTCAATTATTTAACATTTATTTAGCTGTAGGAACTTGCTACTAAACACAAACCTAAGTTGAAGTTTAGTATAGATTATTAACACGTAGAAGGCAGTCCAGGCCATTCCATAGTATTGTCCTTATTGCTTATACATAGAATATATTGCAATTAATGATAAGGTAAGTTTAAGTATATGTAGAATATGATATTACCCCTAGAATTAATGATGTAGGTTAATCCTGCCCTCTTTACGCCACAATCACCTGGCGAAATGAAAGACAAATACAAGTCAAAAAAATCGTCGAAAGGCCATCGGGAATCCCGCCACTCCAAAGTAAGTCCCGCCACACGTACCATGTGAATGTCGCCTTAGTGTGCGTCACCTCTGTAACAGCTTTGTGTCACTTTTGTTGCTTAGTCATTCCATTTATTTGTTATTATCTTATATTTTAGTCCTATTTCAATATTTCTCCGGCAGCGTATACATTAAAGATTAATACAAGATCCATCTTAATATTAGAATAAAGTTCTTCTTTCCATACATTTTAATGGGAAATTTCAATACAGAATTTCCTATACGATTGTCTCAAACTTCTCTAGCGCCATCTTTTCAGAGCTTTGCGCCGACTTCCCCGTTGTTAAGGTTCCCAAATTTTACTCCTTATCAAAAAAGCCTAAATACACTCAGATCGCTGAGCGTTCGTCATTAACTATTTTATAATATTATCTGTTAATTGTAACAGATAAAGTATTTTATTCGATTCATAGGAACCTTTCACGACATTATTATAAAACTTATTTTGATATAAAAAAATGTTACACTCATTAAGCTCAACTTATATCATTCCGTGGCTTTTCCTTTAATTTTTATAAACCTTTAATTTTCCTGACATTACGCTTAATTTTCGCCGTGGTACTATTTCCTGCTTAATAACTAGAAAGATATTAGGATGCTTAAACTAAAATTACTTCATTAAAAAGTCATGGAAGCGACTTGTGAAAATGTTTAAGATATACATCTTAATCTCAATTACAAAAACCTGAGATTCCGTTATTATTCGGAAACCTACCACATTAAGTAATTATTTAAAATTAATTACCTGAGGCAAATATGTATGAAAGTTGTAAGAAGAAATACATCGAAATAAAAACTTTAGTAATATAATCTTTAGTATATATTTATTAATATACTTTACTAATATTGAGTATTGTGTATTTTGAAGTATATGCTTTCAAATATTCAACCTCTAGTTGACAACGTTTTTGGGTGTTATAAGTTTGGTCCACAATAAAACCTCATTATCCGCGGAATAAAATTAAAATGGATACGTAGTCAAGTAGAGAAGAATCTACATTAGTAACACAATAATTATGTATACAATAAGTAAATAAAAAATTCAGCCCTTCAGTTAACTACAAAAAAATTCAGTCAGTTAATGTATGTTATTCTATATTGCGTCATTGCTGATGTTCCTTATACAGTCTCTCATTTTATGCACAGGCTTGTTATAAAGATTTTAAAACTCGATGACGTTAATTGATAACATTTTCTTAAGGGACCAGTATAACTACGAACGTTCACACAAATGAAAGCATTAATTTATTTTCTCAGAAATTATTAGTTGCATAGGTGAAGTTAAGTTTGTGTGCAACAAATCATGCGCACTATTATGACGTCTATTCACTCAAGTATTCCTGCCTTCGTACATAGTGGAAGCTCGCGCCTTTGAATTTGCATTTCAGTATACCGATATTATTTGAAAGAACAACTGAAAGTTCATTAAATAGTTTACATATTAATAAGTATTAATATGCCGGAATCGATAAGCCATTATTCTTATTTTGTACTGATCCCCAGTAAGAATCATATAAATTGGAGAAGTCTTACACATTTTCTACAATACATAAGGCAGTAGATATTCTAAATGTTTTTATGCAATTAGTTGGAGTATGGCAAAGACAAAGACAAGTCAAAAAAGTCATCGAAATCTCATCGGGAATATGAACGGCATCGCGACCGAGAATCCCGCGATCGATCAGTAAGTCTCGACATGTATCATGTGAATGTCGCCTCAAGTATGCGTCAACGTGACATCAGTAAAAGCTTTGTGTATCTTTTGTTGCTTAGTCATTACATTTTTTTGTTGTCGTCATGTATATTATTTTATATATTGCTTGTACTTCGTATCTCCAAAAATTGCAATGTATTCGAAGATCGCTACAAAAATTATTTGTGAAGTTTGAACAACCGTTTTTATCAGAAAATTGGGTATCGACTCAATATTTCAACACTGTTTCAACATGGACATAACAGAAACAGATAAAATCGAAAAACTTTCGAACACAAACCAGTACTTTTAGATGAATTGTTCGAGTAAAAAATATTAAGTATGTGAAGAGAAAGTTCAAATAAAAACTGGAATGAAATCGTTTATAAGACTTGATCAGCGTCACAATATTTTAATTAAACTTGCTGGCGGCCGCGGTCAATTTTCAATTATCGTTCCTAAGTCGTCCCCCATTGTATACGGTATCCCTGTACCAAGCTTTATGCTGCTAGGATCACTGGTTCTGTCTATCAGCGTTATAAGCATATTACAGACATCCCTCTTGACCGGTCAAACTTCATTTTAGAAGTAGATTAATCCTAAATATTAAAATCCTTTGCAACGATTTAGCAAATGTAATCTATTTACTTCAGCAGATGAAAGGGAATATTTCAACGGTTGATACACCTCACATTTTTTCAATACATAATAATGTATTCTCGTTCTAATAACTGTTTACATGTAACTCTATATTTATTGTTCGGCGATAAAGGAATGTTTATGTATGATCCTAGAGTATGTTGTTTGATCTTGTATTTTTTATTTCAGTTTAATTACTTCTTTTATAAATGTGTAGCGTAACATTTGTGTAATTATTGCTGAGATTTATCGTAAAATTAACGATATTGTCCTATTAGCTGTTCTTCCGGCGCATGATTGAGCTTGACGCGTCTATCGCATTTAGAATTGATTATAACGTAGGAAAGTAAGCATTTGTCTTATAAATTTACAGTATATAGAACATTAAGTTTTACTACATAATTTTCTTACTTAATACTAAGGAGGAAGATACAAGATTTAAAAAGTACGTCTATTCACACGTAACGTAGAATCTAATGAAACATGGTGTACGTACTATCAATGAGAGAATGATGTGTTTATAACTACCACTAATAATATCGATAGATTAATAGATTAATTAATTTATTGGTTACTAGCGATTCGCCCTCCCGTTGCTTCGGAATAAGTTACAGTTTTTGTACTTAAATATGGCATCACAAGAGATGGACTTTCAATACTTACAAATAATCCAACATAAAATTTACAAATTTCTAACCCAGAAAAGGAAATTTTGTCTAAATATCGTAGTTTTAAAAAGACCCGTTAAAAATGTCTTCTTCTTTATAATATTGCTGTGGATTTGAAGTGATTATCGCTCACTTATTTTGGGAGAGACACGACTTTTAATGTAAAGTTCAAAATAAAGTCTGGTTTAATTCTGATCCTTAGAATTGAGTAAGAAAACCACTGATTTACGGCTGATTTATATTACCTAGAAGCTGTATTTTGACATCCAACTACAAAAGCTGCATTTTGACATCCATGCGAATCTATCGTTTACGAAAGATAAATAACTTGATACAAAAAATAGACATATTATTATCCGAATTAATACGTAGGCATTGTGGCAGACGGACGTTTAGTGAGGGTTAATTCAGTGCGGTAGTTATGTATGTTTATTGCGTCAGGTGGTGACGACGGTCGTGTCGTTGACGTCGTCGTCGTCGACGATGACGTCAGCGATCACGGCGCCCGTCTCCTCAGGCAGCACCATGTTCAAGAGCAGCCACAGCTCACACCGTCTCGAGCGACACATCGGTCAGCAGGCTGCGCACGGTTTGTATACATTTCTATTGTTGTCGCCAGTATTACTTGACCCCTCTGAACAACGGACGAGCTGATGTACGGCAAGAAATTCGTCGTTTGACGCGCGGTATAGTAATTAAAGGATGTTCAAGGCATATTCATAAAAATTAAAAAGTTTGGCGAGCTGTATATCTGTGTAATACATAATATATATACCAATTAATTGATACCATTTTACAGAGCTATTTAATGAACTTTTATTCAATTTATTTTTATTTTATTGTATTGGCAACTAAATTACAATATTACGTTAGAGATAAAACATGAAATCAGAAAGAAAGGTGACAATCCAGGTTTCCCTTACAGCACATTGAATTAAATAATTAGCTATTTGACATGTTTCTCTTGAGAGTTTACAAGCGTATATCTATGTAACTAAGATTCAAAATTTATCATATTAAACCAATATCTTCATGACTAGTAATAAAAATATGTTAGAAACAAGGTAAAAAAAATACCATTCCTATACCTTTAGTACACAATTTTATTTTTTGTTTCCTTGACAGACTTGCCATGGGATGGATATTAAATTGTGTCAATATTTAAGTACCACGATGACATAAAATAAACACATTTCATAAATCATTGATCCTAAGGTGTCAGTAAATATTATTAATCATGTCCCTGTCAAGAAGTATTTAATTGGGAATGACGTTTGCCATAAACATATAAAACCTTTCGGCGTTTAATTGAATTGTTCTTTTAACGCAAGACGGTTGCGTTTCTTATTAATTTTGTATATTACAATAATTTTAAACGAATTAATACTATGTCCGATTACCTTTTCGTTGTTTTTAAACTGAATTTTCTTAATTTTTAGCTGTTTGTCCCGTTTATATGTATTTGCATATGCCGTTTATGGAGAGACAAATATAGATTCCACAATTCTTTTTACTCTTTACTCTATTCTGATTGTTATTCCAAGACCACAATCGTAGGGATTTGTCGAAGTGGCGGGTTAATTTGCCTTACTTAAAAATAATAATACCAGTAATAATATTAACAATTAAGTAATAATATTCATAACATAATACTTAGGCGAAACCCTCCACCAAGTTAATATTCACGTAGTTTAGAATCGTTAGAATTATTTTTTAAATTATTGAAGTAACTAAAACGCTTATTGGATACAGATAAGGGATTGCCGAAAGCAATGGTGAAACCGAACATCCTTACCCATGTTATCGAAGGTTACGTCATTCAAGAGGCTGGAGAACCTTTTGCTGTGAGTATTATATCTTTTATTTTTAACAGAATGTAGTATTTTCTTATTTGACCTTGAGTTTTCATTCGTAACGATTTATTATTTTAAATGATTTTATGATGTACGTAAAGAAATGTTTCAAAAAGGTTAATCGCCCGCTCCGTGAATGGGCGGCCGACAAGGAACAGGATAAAGAGAACAAGTTGCCATCAGCCGAGGAACCGCCCCGTAAGTCCTTAAATATATGCTTGTTATGAATTTTGCCTTGTGAAAGAACGTTTAGCGACACCAAAAAGTACTAATAAACTGCTTCAAATATTTCAAGTTGAAACTAATTTCGACTTACCGCTTCGTTCAACCTCTTATAATAAGGCGCTAGGGAAGTTTTTCATTCATATCTGAATACATACTTCATCGTAGCTACATAGCTAGCTTGTTTAAATGTATTAAAGGTTTCTGTGAAATATTCTATTTTGTAACTCTTTCTTACTTCAACGAACTTTTCCATCCATTTAGTAAATTCGGCACGCTTTATCTTTTATCTTGCCACTTCTAAATACTTTGGTAATTATTCTTTAGGCACTCAAATGCGACAATCATTTCAAGTCAGTTGCCAACTTTCCTTTACTCGTTTAATTTATCCACTTCATTTTTTAGACACAGATTTTCTAAGACTAATGCTCTTAACTTATTATGCCAATCTTTTAATGCTATATTTGTGACACTTTTACAGTTGTTGTTAATTATTTATTTCTTGTTTCATCTTCAAATAAATAATTCTATTTGCTCGTCTATTTTGTTTTCAAACTATATTTAGTTAGTTAGTTCTTTCAATACTTCTTTTTTACACTAGCGATATGTTTGTAAAGATATTAGCACCAGTATAGTTTGTTAGTGATTAACTTTAAGTTTACAGTATTCTAGTTATAATTTTAAAAACTAACCTACAATATCTGCAGCAATGTATGCTTGAAACACATTAATTATACGTCCATATTTAATATTGACAATACAAAACAAGCCATGAATCTATTAATGACCCACTACTGGGCACAGATTTCCTCGTTACCGAGGAGGCCTAGAGCACACTCCACCGCGCTGCTCCAGTGCAGATTGATGTAGGAATTAGTGGCTAAAAGCCAAGTCTCCGACAGGGATTGACAATTGCTATTTACGATTACAACATAATGTACCCTCCATAGCACAGAAACGCTACAAAAATGTTTGTCACTAGCGTTCACCCATGCACGTACCGACTGCACACGCAGCTTACCTCGGTCGAACTCTTGGGATTAACGTGAATCACTGATGACTTAAATACAATACTGTTAATAACAAATATGTTCGGTATTAACACATACAATATTGCGTACATGTATAAAATTTAATATCTTTTTACTGATACTTTACGGATATGTATTAATTGATTTATTGATTTTCTTTTTGAAGGTAAAAAGGCTAATCTTGACAATGGTACAAGCACGCGTATTACATCGTCGAACGAGACGAGTACGGCCGCGACGCCAGCCGCCGCGCCCGCAAAGTCCGATGCCCCAGCCGCTGAAAGCATGGACATCCCTCCCGAAGACCCCCCGGCAGCCAAAATACCCAACGCACACAAGTGGACTGTGAGTATTGCTTCTTTACGTATGTAAAGTTAAGAATCACATCCCACTGTAAGGGGTGATGGATGATAAACGTTAATTTCATATCAGGTTATTCGCTGTATCTTGAAGACTGTCTAGTGTAGGTACTCATATACTATATACTCCACTAACTTAGACATCCTCACCACTTACCACCACGTGGAGTTGATGTCAAGCATTAACTTGTATTAAATAAAAAAATATATGTATATGTAGCTATTTACCCAGATAACTTATTTTTGTTCATATTGATAAACGCTTACATCGACGCACCCGAACTATTATCGCAAGGAAACATAAATATACAGAGGCGTTTGCTTGGTCGAACGAATACATACCTTTTACAATAAAAGTTGCTAGAAAAAATCTTGCCCTATATTCACATCTAAATCGAATAATGAGGAGTTACAATCCTGTACATAACATGTGTGCTAGCGACTGTGCTAAAGAACATCATGTATTCCATTCCAAATTTGATATAAAATTATTTTTAATTGTAAGTAATTGGCCAATTTGACTACGCACTAACTTATGTTCCTTGTTTGCATTTATAATTGAAGCAACACTGAAAATTATTCTTTTTTGTTAACTTGTGTATGTAGGTACGCAGTGTTGACTTTGTTATCGCAGCATATAAAATAAATGTGTTTATCCAACAGGTATTAGAAGTGTGCGACTTTATTCGCAACATCCCAGGGTGTGCCGGGTACGCTGACGAGTTCCTCATCCAGGAAGTGGACGGTGAAGCGCTGCTGCTCATCAGACCCGAGCACCTGGTGATGGCTCTCTCGATGAAGCTCGGGCCCGCTCTCAAGATCGTCGCTTGCATTGACACCTTGCGTCCAGAGGGCGAGAAGATCTCCACGGAGTTTGACTAAGGTAAGCTTTTTATAAACTCGTACTAAGGTAAGCTTTTTATAAACTCGTACTAAGGTAAGCTTTTTATAAACTTGTACTAAGGTAAGTTTTTTATAAACTCGTACTAAGGTAAGCTTTTTATAAACTTGTACTAAGGTAAGTTTTTTATAAACTTGTACTGAGGTAAGCTTTTTATAAACTCGTACTAAGATAAGCTTTTTATAAACTTGTACTAAGATAAGCTTTTTATAAACTTGTACTAAGGTAAGCTTTTTATAGACTTGTACTGAGGTAAGCTTTTTATAAACTTGTACTGAGGTAAGCTTTTTATAACCGTTTTGTAGCTATGTACAGGTCAAGTAAATAAAATTGATATCTTTTTCCATAGTATCTAATGTGAATTTTATGATAATAGTCACGTGACAACGAACAACAGTAATATAGTGGTTCTAGTACTTGTTTCCCACCATTTTAAATTTTTGATAAAATTTTTCTTTACTTTCAGAGCCGTCCAGATATCGGCGTACATCATAGTCATAAGTTATCTACTAACCTAAATAGATGCAATTTTGAAACTGTTAGTAAATTACCATTAATATGTATTGTATTGTTAGTACTGCAAATATTCAATCAAATCAATTAGTAGGCCGACCATATTTAAGGTGATTGATTATTGTAGTATACATAATAGTATATTAGCGTATAAGGGATTTATATAAATGGGTATGCAATAAGTGATTGCTCTTAAACACAGAGCTAGGCTAGTTTAGACTGCCGATGGTTTAAGTTAGGTTAGAAACTTTGACCGTCGAGGAAGGAAGTACTTCTTTTACTAAACTAGTTAAGGCGAGAGAAGCGCCATAAGTTTGTACATATTATGGCGCTTGTGAGTAATAGTAATTAATAATGAGGAATTAGATAGTAGTCAACTCCGCCTGTCCACATGAGGTGGGGAAAGCAGTTTGAGCTACACATATGTATGTATTTACTAAAGTTTAGTTCCAGTTTTTGTTTTTTTTTATATATCCGAGTAAATACAGAGACATTTTAATTTTTTTCTTGAGTTTGACACAGCCTATTTATAACAGTTCATCTGTCTATTCGTTTGTAACATTATATGCTCCGAACCTACTAAATGACTAAAGTTGAAATTTCATACATTAAATGACCTATTACTTCGATTACTACTTACACGAATCCTCGTTATTTTTATTAAAAATAGCAATCCCGGTAATTGGAATAGCAATGCATCTTTTTGCAGTAACATTCCCTTTTGCGGACTACCTTAATTAGGTGTACCTAACTAGTTACGTTCTAATTAGCTTAAGACTAATAATCTTGTCATATATAATATACAAAAATAAAGTGTGTAAAATAGTTATGTTAGTAGGGTACGGACTAGTTAATTATAAGTAGTTTTAGTTAACAATAGGTGAAAACTTAGCGTAAGAAATCCTGCAAAGTACGTTCATTACTAAATTAGTTAAGGGGAAAACGCGCCATAAGTCTGTAAATATTATGGGTCTGCGGTTTTAGATATTAAGCTATTACACTTTCCGTTGAATTTTGTTCCAATCGTAGATTGTTCTTATATTTAAGCAAGTCGATTTTCGATTTCGATAACTTTTATATTTATTAGGTAAATTTGATTCAATTTCATGACACGTCAATTTTTTTTTTATTTAAACAATTACAAGAATGGATTGCTTATAATATGTTGTTTACACAATATTTCGCTGCTCATATTCATTAAGGAAATAGACCGAACATTGAATTTTACAATTTAGTGGCACGTAATAATTATTCATCACGTTTATTTTACAAATTATATTTATATCAACACATGATACTTCGACTAAATATGCACATTATCACATGGCTATAATTAGTTACTTCCGACGCAAAGTACAATAAATATTTATGTAGCTTCCCCAAATCTTATGATCTTCCCTGTAATGTAACGCTCTTGAATCGAATTACTTGAATTAAATCCCTTTAATTTAACATGATTCGTTAACGAAGTTTAATTTTAAATTATTGATTCGTCGAATAGATCGTACGTTAGATTAAGTTATTTGAACCAGCCAAAGCGCGGCAAGTGTCTGTAGCGACGGAGTACCGGACAAATGTCGATAGTTCCGCCTATTTAGTTTTAAGCAACATCATTATTTTTTTTTAATATTATCATATTATTTACTGATTTATTTTAGGGAAAACGAAATAAATGTTTACATTAACTTCAACATGATTTTGAACAATAGACGCACGATGACTCATTTTTAAATTTAAGATTGAGAATAAATAAGTACGTTAACTAAAATTGGATGTTAATCCCGTAACGATTACAGCATTATGATCCAATTTTGTTAGTATAAATTGCTATCAAGTGATTTTATTTCGCATATTATCAATTATATATCATTATTATTATTATAAACATATTGATTGAATTTCTATAATGTGCAGGTACTCGTGTGCGTCTATAATTCGAGATCTGAAACTTTTTTATCGATTTCCATAACTTATTATACAACGATATCAAAAATCGACTCATTAGTTATAAAGAAATATATAGATTAAATGTACAATGATGAATAGTGTATATAATATTGTATATAAATATGTAGTTAGAGGCAATCCATAAATTACGTCATTCGAATTATAATTTTTTTTTATTATATTGTTATTTATTAAATTATATTATATTTTAATTTCAGAAAACATTAAATCAAAACAACTCTGCTAAAATTAGTTACGAAGTTCGAAATATTTTTTCTCATGCAATTTACAATACATTAAAGTTTAATGATATTTCGCCATGCAATAAATTTATTGGATGATTTAAATTCTGATACAGAGTAAAATACGTAAAACAGTATTTGTGACACATTGATGTCCCTTTACGTGTAACGTAATTTATGGAATACTTAGGTTTATATTGATTGTACTAGTATATCTATGCTGGTTATTCAAGTTATATAATAAAAAACGTCGATTTAATAACACAAAAATTATATATATTACTGTATACATTACTGGAGGGAAATGTAGTACATTTGTACATATTATTCGATAGTTCTGTATAATTGCGTAGTACTATAACCATAAGTACGCAATTTGTGATGTTAGCAATGTAAAGACTATTATTATTTCTTTAGTGACGTGCTCACCACATTCAACGATGTTACGAAGAATATTACGTGTCACAATGTAATAAATAAAATATGTGTGACTCTTATGATATTATTATTGCATATGATAGGATATACTAGTATAGGACAGGTGTATTATATAATTTTGAGAGGCATAAGTCTATTCGTTCTGCGAATTATTAGCGTCATTAATCTTCTTACGAGTGTCAGACAATAACAGTCCTGTACTGTAAACCGTAATACGTAAGTGGGTACATTCGGTGATTAGTTTCAGATTGTTGTCTATCCAAACCACATGTTTGATTTTTTTCTCCATTTAATATAAATAATATAGACATAAATAGTAGGTATATTAGGATATCTTCGATGTGTATAATTTTTATGATGATATTTATAATGTTATTTAATTTATTCAACGATAGTGACGCGATATTACATTATTGAAAATTATTAATAAAATCAGTAACATAATAGTGATCGTTCGTAATAACGTCACAGTTGCAATAATGCTGCAGTTAGTGCAGTGCAATCTTAAAAAAATGATCGATTCACACTTTTAACAATTGATATCATTATCACGAATATTATATCGAAATATGACTTGAAAGATTGTTGAGTATTATTCGTACTGAATTGTTTTTCTCAAATATTGACAAAAAAAATATGGTGCTACTTTGTTCACGTATTTCTGTGTCACGTAAAATTTTCTACATTATTGTTTTAACTATATTTTACATATAGCGTTACATTACATATATAATTATTTAGTTATAGTGGCATAGGATAAATTGGTACCAAACGTACATATATATGTATATGATATAATGTTTAGTGATTAATATAGGAGGTAGAGTATAGGATAACCTATCTTATTATAATTATCATTCGGACTTTTGTCAGTAGTGTTTATACAGACTCCCATTACAAATTAAACAGCTCAATGTTATATATATCACTTTAAACTCTGGGAACTAGAATGTATCTCGTAAAATAATATTTTGGATGTATTTTTAAGATTTTCTAATATAAATATGCAGTTATAATAAAACTAAATAAGGGGGTATGAACTTGATTTACTTGAAACGTTTTTGATTTCCACACACGAGAGTGGACCGTTCCTAGAGTGTCAGTTTAGTGAAATATACAATAAGGATCGTTTATCGTGGTTTTGTCAGTCACTTCGCATTAGATACGAATGTGGCCCTCGAGCTTTGGTAAGTGAAGGTTGTAGATTAAATCTAGACTAATAATTTTATTAATATGTAAGTCTCCAATATATCGGCAGATACTTTGTTTTGTTTGTACATTTTGTTTATGCTGACAACAGCTTGAGCACTGCCAGTGATCGCTGTAGTACGGTGCCGCGTATTCGCGTGTAAAATTGACGCGGCTCGTAAATTTTACGATTAATAATTTATGTAAATAAATGTAGTTGAACGTAATGTAAACCTTGTTTTTGTTTTACAATGTAAGCATCGGTAAGGCTTTTCATATTTGGTATACGTGAAAAGTCAACGTAACATTGGATGGTTGTTATATACTTACCTAGTTAGTTCGGTGTCCATTATGTTATTTTACTTGTAAAAGAAGCTAATTAATGATCATGGATTAATAAAGCAAATAAGACTGAAATTTGTTTTTATTTTAATATATTCCTTGTAACACAGGGTAATGGTATAACATATTTATATATTTTATGAACAAAAAGAACATTATAATGGTCAATATATAGACTCACTTTATTCAACATGACAATGCATTGAAAGGGATACGCAGACTTTGTTTAATTTGTCATTACTTATTTAAGTTGGTCACGCATAGCTCGGGAAGAATGCGTCGCCACGTGGCGTTTCTTCATACCGATAGGGGGCGCGGCCGAGAGTAGATTCATATACACCCTTTGGCTCGTTTTTTCTTAGACCTTTTTTATCACCCATAGGTCTCAGCCTGGAGGTATCTATTTTCTGTAATAATGTCGCTGAATTAATTATTATCATAATTTTATAATTATTATCATAATTTTATAATTATTATCATAATTTTATAATTATTATCATAATTTTATAATTATTAATAGAAATAATTATATTAATAACCCATTCAAAAAATAACCTACGCCACCCAATCGAGTATAAATAAGTACATGCATTAAATCTTTAATGTTTCCAATTTTTTCTGGATTTTATTTAAATTGTTAGTGATGTACACGCCTTGAAAGGCAAAGAAGACCAGACAGATCGATTTGTAATAATAAGTAAACATAATGAAATGTCAATGACGATTTGATATTTAAATGAAGCCGAATAGGACTCAACAAACAATTTCAATAATTATCAAAATATACGGCACCATACAGTTGTTTAATATAACACGATATTTTACAAACATTCCTTTTAAGGTGAGTAACTTAAAGGTACATTTGCATCTACTTCTTTCATACTTCGATATTCACTTCTGTTTCATCATCAAAGTCCCTGTCAAGAGAAAACCGCAGGAATATAAATATCTTCATAGTACAAGAAATGAGGTGAAATCAATTGCGGACATGACGTTTAGTAGACAAGTGGGCTTATAAAAATGTAGTCAGTTAAACCTGCACGTGGATTCCGACCTCACAGATTGCCGAATTAGTGGGACTGTGGGACTTCACATCCCCACTACCTTTACAGCTTTGTTAAGGGGATGAGATGAGAATGGTCCTCTCCGAAACAAAATCAGTGACGACACCACGTGCTTCTGCCATTCTATGAGTTAATCGTAATTTTCGAATACTTGTCAAATATAGAGTTCTCTAGATAATATAAGTAATTAAGTATTGCATTTTTGAATAATCCGAAATATTCATGTTCGCACTGATATCTGAACATAAAATAAATAACGTGCTGAAAACATTCATATGAAGTATGTTCCAAAATTTCGAGAATACCACCAAATTTTCTTTTGTCCTTCATACAGGAACCAAAATATTAGGAACATCAAGAAATTCTTTCACATAAAACCGTGTGAGCATTTAAATAAGCTTACAAGTGTAGACAAAGCTTACTTAAGTTACATAAAGCATAACTACCCTGGTATGTTCGAAGGAGTCAGCGGGCCTGCTCGCCGGGAGAGGGCGGATCATCAGTCTGGTCTTAGTGAGCGGCGTGGTGGGGCCTTTGAACGATATCCAATATATGGATTGCCCTTGCTGATCTTCAGTACTAGGAGCGTATTTCCCGTTGAGATTGCTAAAAATACATGTATTATAATAAAACAAAAAACATGGTTGACATCAGAAAAACTTTGCCGCTACTTTATTTAATAGTGGTAGTCGTAGTAGCTATACAAGTGATGACTATATAAAACAATTCTGTAATACAAGTAAAGTCAAGTAACAGAATGCAGTGCAGAAGTGGGTTTGGTAACAAATATTAATAGAGTCTCTTACATATTTTATGAGTAGTATTTATTTTTAATTGAATGTGCATGCAGGCGATACCTTTTATCACACTCCTTATACCACCAAGCACCTCCGTGCTCTGTAGCGCACGAGCCATCTTTCCATTCGTCATTATCTATGTCATGAGTCGAAAACTTCTGACCGGCGTGATATGACAGCGAATCACCTAATTTGAACTTAACAAGTCATTAACAAATTCTTACTTTCAATTCATTAGATTTAGTTATTGAATTTTAATCACATGGATTATACTTATTATAATTTAGACTTAGAAAAATTCAATTGCTGACCTGCTGATCCATGAAAAGCCCCAAGTGTACTAATTCTATAGCCTTCATGTTCGGGTCCTATTGTAAACACCGAGTACGCCGCAAATGCCTCTTGCCCTAGTTGACTCTCCAGTTCTATCCTCAATTCGTAAAGTTTTTGATTAGTCAGATAGTTTAGCTTCTCCAAACCTAGCCAAAACTCGCTCGCCAAATTCCCAAAACCATGCTTATATTCTGTCCAACTCTTATAAAAGTCTTGGGAGCCATCAAAACGATTTTGGAAGACCTAGAACAACAGATTTATTTCGACATCTTCCACATCCTGTACCTACACAAGTATATTAACGGAAGGATAAAAGTGAGGCAAGTTAACTTAATTCACATATTCTAGATAATTTAATACAAAGAATAAAAAAATGTCGCCGGTCTCTACAATTGCAATGGTATCCATATTTATATTTATATTCATGTTTATTGATTGTAACGGGCCTTCAATTAAAAATTAAAATATTTATATTTCAATACACAATACTATCAAAATAAAAACTTTAGAAAAACAATAGATTTTCAATAATTAGCTGTAGTATTACTTTACGCGTTCGATCATAATCAAAATACTGTTCTCATGGGTTGGTTTGAGAGAAAACATGTGAAGATGAACATGTTATGGACTCACCGTCCATCCACCGCCAGCCGTGCTGAGGTCACACAGTACGTAGAAAGGTTCCATATCATCTGGTTTTATTTTGTAAATTCCAGACACATTGAATCCTTGAATTTGTATTTCATAGCAATCGGTTGGATACCTTTCTACTCGATCAGCTCTACCAATCCTGTATCAAATTAAAATACATACAATATTCGCAAATCAAATCAATGACCTACATAAAAAAAATACTTACTTGCAGTCACATTTGCGTGTTTTCTGATCGTGCAGGGCCCTTCGAAATTCGCTTATCAAATTCACGGCGTCCAGATTATTTATATCGGTCCTAGGATAACAAACCAGTTAAACATTAATAAGTAGAAATCCTTTTAAATGAGAATCTCTTGTCAAATACCGTTTTTATAAACTCCATCTCACACTGCGTTTTCTTTAGGAAACATGTGCCTTAGTATTCGTACGCACTGAAGGAGTTAACATGGAGATTTATAAATGAATTATCTCGAACTATGATTTAATTTAATTTAATTTAATGTAATGTTATATGATTTTCCTTAACATTTTAATTTAGGACATTAAACCTTATTTTGTTTTTTTTATTTGATTGATTGTCTTAGCATACGAAATATTTTAGAGAAATTTTGTATTTGTCTGTTTGAAAAACTAACGACGCGAAGACGGTTATTAATATTACAGATGAGACGTCTAATGGTCATTCTATAGACTGGTTTTAAGCCGGCCATAAAAGTAAAAATAAATATCTAGTCTTTGTTGTACCTACATATTTAAATACAATAATTTTAGGACAACTCGTGATTATTATGAAATATTACAACTCACTTAGGGAAAGTCCTGGAGTACTGTCTCGATTTAACTTCAGAAATTACTGCAGCGATAGAATCAACACCGGTTAGTATAGCCTTCACGTGGTTTTCCAAAAAGGACAGACGGTTATCCATAGTAGGATCTACACGATATTCCGCGCCTTCTACTGAAATGTGTTAATAGAAATATATAATTAAAAATAAATACCTATGTATGTACCTAATACAGTGTAACAAACTTTACGGACGTTGTACATTACGAAGAGGGACTGAAAAAAGATTTACACCGTTGCGAAATTTGCTTGCAGTGTATTTAGAAACTCATGTATTCATATTATACAATTAGGACCCAACTCCAAAGTCACAATCTTTTCTTTCTTTCGGCCCAAATTAGGTATATAATGAGATTAGATTTATTTGGGTGAGGGAGCAATAGATATGAGGAATTAAATGACGTAGCTTCATCTGTTGTTTTACTGTCTACACCACAAGAAGAGGTTGGCTCGGGCTCAAGATACCTATTTTACACCTCTATACCTAATAAGTAAATAAATAACTTTACCTCTGGAGGATCGAAGGAGAACAAAATATTGTTGTCGATATTAATGCACTATACACCTATGTATGTGAGTTATTATCATAACTACGGAAACACCAAGAGTCCTGAATATTATGTAACTAGAAACTAGCAATCATACCATTATTAGCGTTACTTCTACCCCCCGTCCTGGGAGTAAGTTCAAGTAAATTTTTAATGTGTCCTATATCCGTCTTTATAGTGTCTATTGCCGCGTCTACTTTGTCTTCATAAGGATGTGTTTGAACAACATTAAGAATTTCTGTTAAACGCTTTAATATGGCGTTTGTTTTTTCATGAACTTCAATATCCAATCGGTTCAATCTAAAATCCACACTATCTACTTTTTTAAGGTATTTTTCGCTCGAAGTAATCGAATCCATTAACTTTTCTATAACAACCTCATTATCGGACATAGCTGTAGACTGAACGACCCTAGTAAAGTTGTCTTTTTTCTTCGAGGAAAGCATTGCATCAGTCAATTCGTCTTCGTACTCTTTTCTCCACAGGGATTTTTCTGCAGAATTGTTCTTACGTCTTCCTTTTCTATCACTACTGACTTGATATATCACAACTAAAAATATTACTAGAACCGTATGAGATAGCTGTATAATATTGACCATTCTGGTAACGATCTACTCAACGGAATTGCTGAAACTCGAATGCTATTCTCTTCCCATTTTATTATACCTACTTTGCGTTTACAATCTTTGAAGAGACTAAACAAAAACAAAGACATTAAAATTCCTTATGAATGAGTGCCAGACACGTATGATTCGAACAAATATTGTTCTCGGTAGTGTTTACGTTTACAGCTACAGCGTATGTGTCCAACTAAATATGCACAGTTCAAAACATTGATGATAAATATGTAAACAAAAATATAGATCTCACATTCCTGGGAAAACTATACAAATAGGATTGTCAACGAACTTATTGAATAATTTTCGTAATGTAGTTTCGATTGAGATCTTTACCTTTATAAATTTATTAGTTATAAAGATTAGAATGTATTGTATAGATATGTATATGAATGATAGTGCAATGATTTAAGCATTACATAAAATCCATAGATACTTTTGCCGAATTTTAACCTTCTCATGATTATGATTGAAAGTATATTTCTAAAGCAAAAAACAAATTAATTCGCTCTAAAATAAAGAATTAATATAATATCTACTAACTACCTACATAAGTTATTAAAAATGATACAAAAATGTTACCTCGCATATTTGGCACCCGAGAATCATCTGTTCGATCCAGCAGATTGTTCTTCAATTTCTCTAAGTCTTTCTTAAGCAGGAGTAAAGCATTTTCTAGACTTTCTGTAGGTGCTGCTTTTACGACCCGAAGAATCTCAGAAAGGTATTTTAAAATAGTATTTGATCTATCATGAAATGTCGAATCCAAATGGTTAATTTTTTTCTCTACTGAATCTATCATTTTCAAGTACTGTTCGCTGGCCATCAAAGTATCCACAAACTTCTCTACGACTGCTTCACCTTTAACACTACGGCCAGTGGAAGTGGGCACGCGACTCATGTTGTATCGTTTAACAACAAATTTAATATCATCTTCGTCACCATTATCTTCCTGAAACTCCGTTGCCACCTTTTTTGTACGACACAGTGAAATCGACAGAGTAAGTAAGAATATCAATTTCCAAATTTCCTCCATACTTGTCGACATCATCAAGCACAATGAATATTAACGGTTAACTCCGTACATGTTTAACATGAACTTTCGTATTATAAAAACATTGACAGGCTTCCATATCTCATTACTATAAACCCATTGTTTGAATCGATTCTTTGGTGGGAACTCTCCCACATAAGTTATTAAAACATATTGAAAAGTGCATATTTATTAATGAAAATACTGAAATAACTTCTCAGATTACCAATTATTATGAACTCGCATTATGAGTATAATGGTGTATCGTTAATTTTAATACGCTTAAAACTGAATCACATGCTCCTTGATTTATATTAATTTTTGCAATTGATATTTAAATTAAGATTATTAGAAGTGATTAACTATCTGTCGTATAATTACTAAATCATCTAGCAGTTTGCATATATTTTCCATATTAATTAATTTATAAAATTTCAGAATGACTAAAATATATTTCTGGCGTATGTTAATTTAGCTACACATTCAGATGGCTCGGATCATACTTTGAAACCCACAAAATAGTCTAGCTGGGGTGTTTATTCCGGGACAAGAATATTATGAAATAAAAAAGATTCCAAGTTGCGTAAAACACATTTTAGTAGTTGCCTTTTCTAGATACACTGCGCCGAGTGCGCAGTTGCGGAGTAGCCGATTACCGACTCACGATTTATGATTCTCCTATTCATTAAATTCGATTTTTAACTTGCTTAAAGCACCTTTCCAAAATTCGTCATGAGCTCTTGGACTATATAGTAATACAGTACATATCGCCTCTTTACTAGAGCAACGTGACATCTCATCAAACCCTTTTTTTATTATTTGATATTCAAAACCGCGATGTCGAATTGTATTATCTACAAAAACCCGGTATTTTTAATTTAA
>DWJN01000844.1:0-20768 GCA_018248895.1 Carystus phorcus
ATTGTAAGTGGCGAAGACATCTAAGATGGTGAACGAACTAACTTAGTAGAAGCCTATTCACTGTCCTCTTGAAGACTCCCACATCGTAAGTAACCGGGAGGACCGAAGCAAACTCATCAGCTTCACTAACTGCAACTCTTTTTCAGTTGATAATGATATCTAACATGAGAATTTTATTCCATTTTGGCGAATTAGCACATATCCACGTCAATATTGGATTACTATCACGCGCTATCACTTACAACATTGCTATGGTGTAAGTTCCTTCGCAGACTAATGCCATAATGAGACACGTACGTAGCTTATCCATTTTAATTTGCGTCTTTACATAAAGTTTATAGCAATAATACGTGTAAACTTTAACCTAATTTGATTACAGCAATGGGTTGCCCCACCGACGAAGTTCACGAGGTAATCCAGTTACTAGGGTTATCAATGTATCAACTTAGGTTAAATGTACTCCGGTATCTTTGAACCGCGACTGTTTGCTTTATCTTCGCACCGGTACATTCTCGTGGATACAGTATTTTCTCAACTTACATTATTAATATTGTTCCGCCATTGTTATCTTTTTAATGATAATGTTGTGGGTAGGTTTAAGATTTAGAAAATTAAATACGAACTTCAAAATTATATGATATGGAAATAAGCCGGTGATTCAAGCGATAAAAAAATACCATTTAAGTAGATGAGTTGGTAATATGCATTATAATTCAGCAACGTTTGAATTTAAAGATATGTTATGCATAACCAATTTTATGAAAATTTAATAATTATAAAAAATTAAGCGAAGAGTATGTGTCAGACAAAAACTGCAATACTTAAAAATGTTGAGTTCTTTTTTACATGGCATGGTAAGTGGTCACCGCAGTCTATGCACATCAATAACATAAAAAGACATCATTAAATCGTTGCTGGTTACGAAAGTAGCGAGAAGAAAGTCTTAAATCCTCAAATGGAATGAGCATCCTTTAACGGCTGACTAAAAAAGCGGCAGACTTCACAGATAAATAGTAACGCCACCGATAATATTAATGACTTTATAAGAATATCGATGAAGCAATTATTACGCGAAGCCCTTTCCCCAAGCAAAGGGGGCGGCTTTTGCTGCCTCTTACATCAATCGGAGTGGAATCGGCATTAACATTTTAGGCCATTTCAATGCGGATAGAAAATTTCCTATTGTTTGTTTGGCCTACATTCTTCTGAAGTATTGTTCATCCATTTTTCCAGTCTGAAGGGCTGACGAGGTGAGTAGACGTGAAATCTGATTGTAAGATGTCACGGTTATATACCCTACCACCCTTTAAGCTTAGAGCCAGTGTTTAGAACAGCATTCGTTTTTAGTCGTCTAGTAATCATATACCTTGGTAATGTGTTGAAGATGTCTATGAAGTAATGGTCATCTGTTCGTGTACTTGCTCTTGATGTGAAATTACCTGGCAAAGAAAGTGGGGTCCTCAAGCAGCAAATGGAAATCGTTTTCGGAACTGATCTCTCGATCCCTCTGGTGCACGGCGCATCTATAGCTGCGTGTCCGCTTGCCGCTCATCTGGAACAAATTAACAATAGGTTACATTTAAATTAATATACTCGACCACCAGTTACGTATGACACTGCGATTTAAATATAAGGGAACGTTAAGACTGAAAAGATTGTAATCACGAGAATTTATTAACCTGTGCTAGTTTCTTAACCTTTAATATGAAAAGCATGTTCCAAAAATCCAAATCGAAGTCAAACGAACGAAACGAAACGAAAGTATTGACGTGGTACGTATGTACTTGATTTCTTACGTGATAACGTCAATAGTCGATTTACTTCTCTGCTCTTTGAAAAGAAAAGTCCTAAATACGTTATACTATTCGTATAGTGCATAATATATAGGCTGCTACTACTATAACAATTCTTGCTATAATATAAAACTGCGATAATGGAAGGTCGAACCCTACGTAGTACTTAAAAAAGATATACGAGTCAGTTCGTACAACAATTTGCGTAGAACTAGAAAGTCAAACGGATACATGTTAATTTGTTGCTATAAAACATGATCATAGGTAAATATTTTGTTAAGCACAAGCGACTACAAATGTTTCTGGTTTTGAGATTATAAACCATTGAAGAATATACAAAGTATAGATTCTATAGTTATCTAGAATTGAACGTATTGAATACCGTTTATACATACGAGTATTTTGTAACATTTGGTCTACTTTTATCGGGCATCGAATGAAGAAGGACGTAGACAAAATCGCGTGCAAGACCTGGCCTTGTCGTACGAGCACTGCCTAGATGCCTGCCTACTACAAAATTAATCCACTTCAGAGAAATATCAGGTTTTCAAAGTCATTTCAATATGAGTTTTATAATTTTTTTGTATATCAGAGGCTAATATGATTAAGAGTTTTTTATTAAGTCTGGTAATGACGAGTTAAGTTAAAATCAGGAATATTATAGATTTATATATTTGACATTTCAGATGTAGATATAGGATATGTCTAATTAATTATTATCTATTTCAGATATCAAATCGTTAAGTGTATTCAGTATAGTCTATTCAGTTAGCAAAAACATGACATAGGTAATTATGTGTCTCGCTTAAAGCCTCCGCCCGGGCGCCCCTATCTGAAACTATGCACAACTTTTTATGGTATTCGGTTATGGTTCCAGATATATCTTTACTTTAGATATAAGCTGAATAACATCTCTGGTTCAAATGCTACGAGTCGAAATGAATTTATGTATCTATCTAATTTATACATATTGATGTTTTTTATTATTGTTTATAAAGATGAAAATGTCGGCGAAAAATATATAAGTACTTCGTGTCCGAAATAAATATTCCTAATGTTTTATTATTTACATTAAATTAACGCAGTAAATTGAGGAATATAAAGAAAGCTTAAAACTACAAATACGAAATATGTTAGATTATCTTTTATTATAAAAGTACACAGTCATCTACTAAAATATAAAAAGGTTCAATACTATGGTATGTCTATGTGAAATTCACCTATGCCTATGAATAAGTTTAGTGTCGCTGCGTACAGCTAACTAACGACCTCATACCTAGGTATAATCTTTGACGTCATAGGCCACAGCGTTAGGTCCAAGGTGAATCGGAAGGTTTAATTTAATTAAATTACTTGTATCTATCCAAAGTTTCGCTTCACATTTGTTTACCTTCAGACCAAAATATAATTAATACGTTAATTAAATCTACTTTAGTGTTAAATGGTACTTTGCCCAATGGAGTACGTTATAATATCTTTAACATGTAACTAGTAGTGCAAAAATACTAATATAAACCCATGTTATTTATATAAATATCACAATTTCCTTCTTGGTTTCTATAGCAAAATACTATATTACTGTTCATATATATCCCACCCTAGCCTATAACATCGGAGGAAGTAAATGAACAGGATAACTGTGACTGCAGTTATTGTCGCGACAGTCGACTGGCGACTGATGGCTGAGGGTGGATTATGTTGTTTCGATGAATTCGCGGCCGCGTTGTTACCGCCGACGGCTGGCTAGTTTCCAATGTCTATCGACCCCACGAGACCCCGCTCCGCCCCCATTACATTATTAAGTTGCGCTTTTATGATATGGAAGCAATAACCGAGGTGAAGCATTTGGGTTGTTTGTAGCCAAACTAGTAGTTTTGTAGTATTTCGTATACAAGGGGAGGTATTAGGATATTATTATGACTCTGTTATCCGTCCGTTAGTGTCCTATGATGTGACTATATCTCTTTAACCGTAAGATAGACACTTGGCAATTTTACAGAATGTATTATTATGGCAGCTATATCAACAAATACAAAAAAAAGTTAAATATGAAACAAGATTTCTTCGGCGGAAATATTGCACACTGTAAAGAATTTTTTGTGTGTTATTGCAACTCGTACTTGGCCTATTTTAATTATGTCAATAGCCAAACGTACATACTGGCAGGCTATCTAACGGTAGTCACCGCAGATAGCCCGCCAACATCATCCGTAATATAGACATAACAGAATATCTCCGATTATATTTTTCAAGTGAATAGTCGACAAACGAGCATACCACGTATAACATCCGGGAGTGGACAGGAATCACAAGTGCCGCTGAACTTTTCCACCTAATCAAAAACCAAAGTATGCGGAGCTGATTACAAACCTCCAGTTGGAGAGGCACACTAAGAAGAAGAGCAAACCACAGGATGATAATTAATTGATCACCGTTGTTCATTTACTTCTGAAACACCAAAGACTTCAAATGCATTGCCGGCCAAGGAAGAGAGTCATGGAAGCCAAGGTAGAGAGTCATGGAAGCCAAGGAAGATAGTCATGGTACACGACGAATCATTTCAAGCAAGAGGGTGGGATAGTAAGGCGGGCTTAACAGAAAAATAATAAATAATATTATTAATGACTACGACGAAAGCATTGTACTCGAAATTAATCGTCTACTTATTCAATGGTAATAATTAATAAAAAGACAGGGTCACTATTTGGTTACTCATAACTGAGTACTAGGAATGCATAAGTTACTTATGGTTTTAGACTTCATTATATCTCTTAAATCTCCGATGTCTATTCTCAAAAAACTTAAAAAAGCTTTGGAGAAAAGTTGTAAACTAAGAAATAAGATGAAAAAAGGAATAAATTCTAATGAGGGTATTAAAGGACGGCTTTGCTTGCAAAATTAAAAAAAAATAACTACAAAAAATACGCAATACGCTTTCGTGCGTAGCGTTAAATTGTAAGATACAAAATTTCAGCAACACAAAATAGAAAATTTCAATGCACTTTACCCCAATTTATTTCACGTTTGCTGTTAATTAAACGTTAGCTGCGAATAAAATTAAACAGAGAAGCTATGAGCGCTAACTAAAAATCAGAAAGTAGCGATCAACCTTCGTGATTAATAGGTACAATGCGGTAAATAACTCTTTGTATTTGTAAAAAACAAACTAGCTACATTTGCAATACAGGCAGAGTGCCGAAGCCGCTAGGCGGCGGGGCGGATTTATGTGTCGCGGCGGCTGGCTCGCTTCCAATGCCTATCGACCCCGTCGACACCCTACACAAGTAAACTGGTCAAATCTTTTAGTTTTAGTACTGAAATAACCTACCTTCACACCTAATCCACTCGTAAAACAAAGAAAGTTCAGATACAATTTTTTTATTGGTATACACTTATAGCGCACAAGGATTCCCTGTGTTGGTGCCATGGACACAAACACAAAGACAAGAAAACATACTTAAACCGAGTACAGAAATTTAAACCTATTATTAAAATTTCTACCTCGCTGGTAATCAAACCTAAGACCCTTCGAACGGCGCGCACGTTGACCATCAATGATTGTGGGTCTTCAATTGTGGTCAAGCACAAAATAATTCCTCTGTAATCAGAAAAACGATGCAAGGGAGAAGAAGTTCCACTAATTATTTTGTTAACAATGACGTATTTTCAAACACTAATATTAACGAAATTATTAATTATACGAGTATCAAATAGCGATAGATTAGTGATGCAATGTTATGGCATGGGTTGTGGGCAGCGGTGAGAGGCGGAGGCAGTGGGTGGCTCGGTCGTCGGTCGACGATCGACGATCGACGGTGAACGACTGCTCCACTAGAGATGTACGAGACAAACTAATTAATTCATATCAAAACAATCCGTTTAAATTGATTGTATCTAATCCTTTGTTACATTCAGTACTATTTTATCGATAGGTAAGTACAAATATTCTTGTTTATGTAATGAATGGTGCTATATGACGTCAGAACAAGATTGATCGATGTGACAGACCGATTACTGACGTTTGTTTTCTAAAACGAATCAACAAAACAGTTTTTTTTAAATACACATTTATATAAAGAACAGGTTACTCTGATCATTCTGGTTCTAACGATAACGTTCTCATTATCGTTAGAACCAGTTAGAACCTCACGTCCTCAAATAAAAAATAAAATAAAAATCCATAGGGTAATAAACTGTTAGATCATCTGGCTTTAATAGATTAAACATCTAAGATACGCGGGCTGAGGGCTGGTCTCAAAACCCTAAAACAATTTATACACTAAGCCCTACAATTAGTTGTATCCACAACCCTGTGTTGAAATGACGCAACGTCTAGACGTCGGCTTTTTTGTCTACATCAAAACCGACGCACCTCTGACAGTCATACTATGATAGGACTATGGGCATACAGAGACAACAGGCGGTTAAAGTGGGCGGTGGTGCGGGCGCTCCGGTGAACGACTGACAGCGCCACCAGAGATGGCAAGACAAGTTTTATGAAATAGACACCAAACAACCGATTTTAACCTATGCTTATTAGTAAATTGCTAAATCGCTTACAAATTGTTCGATTATTCAGATTATTAAACTAGATATAACATTAAAAAAATTCTTTGACGACGCTTCTTTGTATATTTGCTTTTGATTTTTAGTTTATTCAAATAGTAAACACTCATAAATTTATAATGAATACGGGTTTAGATATTAAAGCGATAACAAAATCGTCAAACAATAAAAATGAAATAACCAAAGCAGGCCGAGTCACTTTACACTAAAGCTTTAAATATCTTATACTAGTTGTACTGGGCGCGCATTAATTCGCATATTTAAAATATAATATAAAGAAAAATCAGTATACATCAGAAGACAATGGTTTCATTTGTGTTTATATAAGTGTTGTTGGATATAGATATATATACGGATAGATCTAATTCGATCGCCGAAAAATTAACATTTTCTACTGTAAATCATCCACCATATGTCCGATTTATATAATTTTGGTATCAAAACCTTTATCAGAGGATTCTGAACAAAGTTACTAAAGACATCAATGCTCTATCTCCTACCATTTCAGTCCATAAAGGACAAATAAACAAAGATTGATTTTTATGTCGACTACAAACCTTTTCCAAATTCATAAGTTGAAACATCCCAACATTCCTCTAGTACTAAGTGCTTTAAGCGCGTGCGCATCCCTACAGGCGAGCTAGGCGCGAAACCAGCAGATAACCGCATTGTCTCCGCAGTCGTTCAACTCTGATTCCCACGAGATGTGAATTGTCCAATGCCAAAACCCAAATAACCTAGACGCGCCGCAGACTCCGCTAAATCTGGCCGCCGGCGATGCTAATATCCGCGACTCATTTAGAAAGCCACGTTTGCCGACAACTCGACGAGGCGACAATTGATCGTCGATTGTTATTGGAAACAGATTATGAATATAACAAAAGTTTACTAAATTTTTCAGATACGTAGGTAAATAACAATGAAAATACAAAAAGAAATTGTAAATTCTGATTATTTTATTCTCATTAGTCTAATCTGGTACCTATTATCTTATAGGTAGTCTAGGACACGAAAATTGAGCTATAACATATTTTTAAGTTGGTAAATAAATCAATATTCAAATTTGGAACAATACTCAGCATAACATAAGTAAGTAAGGAAAATATTTTGTTATTAAAAAAATATATCTCCCTACTAACTAATTATCATCTAAATTTAATATGACGCAAAGTTGTTGAAATTTATTGTTAGTGTCTTTTGAACCAAAGAAAATATTTTTATTGAATCCTCGAAATATTAAAATACGTGTGATTTTGAAACGTATCAATAGCGAACCGCTACTTTATAGTACGTACCTACGTGTAGTGTAGCAGGATCAACAAGTTTTGACGTTATATTTTTATTCCATAAAAAATATTAACTACGTAAAAAATACTTATATGGTAATAATCAATTATTATTTTAAGATTAAAAATATATTCACAATAAAAGTTTATAAAAATTTTGCAAGTATAAGTACTATGGTGTTTCCGTTGCACGGATCTGGCGCCAGTGGGCGCTAGTGGGTGCGGTGGGCCGGCGTGGGCGCCGCGTGACTCACGTCGACATCCGACACGTCCGATACGTATCCGGAACCACTAACTAGGCACTATTGCCATTGCCCGTCAAACGAGCGCGCGAGCCTACGCGACGCACCACACATTTCAATAGCCCACATTATTATTCATGATTTATCTATTATATGCGCAATGACCTCAATTCGATCATATCCTTTAATTTTTTGTTTATGCTTTTGTCTTAAATGTACGACCGTTGTACCTTGACGCGTAAATAATGCTTCTATATGATAAGCTTATATATTTTTGGTGACACTATAAGCATTCTTGTATGCACATAAAATTAACAGTAATGTTATAATTCTATACAGATAGTTGAATACATATTATAAAACAAAAGAAATACATTGTAATCTTCATAAATCTATATCTATTATATATAACTGTTATAATGCAATTACGTGTACGATTACGTTGCTTTCGCTTAGATATAATGACTTCTTTTAACTTCCAACTTTTCAGTAGGGTTTATCTAAATCTAGCATGTTAATGTTAGATTTGGTGTAACGGAGTGATGTGTTGGGCACGTGAACGCTGGGAGCGTTCCCACGCGCCCACCTCCGCACCATTATGTTCTAATCTCTTCAAGTCTCTTTGCATTATTACGGTGCCGTGAAAGTACGCCATACGTTTTGCAAGCGGGAAGCAAATGAATTGCGGAATGTGACAATAGATGCAAGTTGATACCAAAGAATAAAAAATATGCGGATAAACATGCGTTTAATATTTACATGACTTTGTTATAAATCGTATTTACAAAGTGTACAATTACTCTAATTGCAAATATTTTAATATAACACAATAAAAACAGTCATGTTAATTATTACTTTATATAACTCATTTCTTTATATTAATAATTTTTCTCTATACCTTGTGGTTTAATCGGTCAAGTCTAGAAATGATTTCACAGGTGGCACGCGTTGAGCTTGTCATGACAAGTTTGTGCAAGTAATTTTCGACAAGGATATAAGTGGAACATACATAATATTTTACTTATTGCATAGGATGTTGCAAGAGAGTGATGTTTAACATGCGAAAAATTGTTAACATTGCCGGAACGATCGACAGAAGATAACCTATGTTAACTTACTTTTAATAACGGAGTTTTCAGAAAAAATTAAGCAACAGTACTACATTTAAAACTGCAATTTGCGTGTACATAAATTCAAATGTTAAATATTTTACGCCGTTTCTGTATATAAGTTAACCCAACATTTATAGTTATTGTGTTAATTTTTTACTTCATTGATAATAAAGGAGTACCTTCTAATAAACTTAAAACATGTCCATAAATACAATGTTAACATTCCTGTTTTCAAGTATTTATGTCTTTTTAAATTTTAAAGTCGAGAACCGTATCAAATTGTATGCTTATGTTAAATTCCGATGGTTAACGCAATTCATATCAACACTGTGTCATACCGTGACATCTCAAGCCAGTAGCGGTTGATACATCTAATAAATAGAGCATAAATCAGACTGGGCTTCCCAGGCGATTATATACGGTCGTGATTTTAGTTGAAAAGAATCAACTATTCGTTGTCGATATTGAACAGAAAACCTCTCAATCGATTTCATGAATCAGTCACTCCGATTGTTGACACAGAAGTAAGCCCTGTTAATCTTTTTTTAAGCAAATTCTATTCAAAAGTAATGGACAGTTTGTTCGTTGCCGACTATTTAATAACGTCGTAACCTAATTTATGCAAACAATATCATTACCTATCTTAATTCTCACACAACTTTGCTCAAGCTTTTTTTTACAATCAATATACTAACAGAGTTTAGCAGACTTATCGCCAGTTTCTGAAAGGCTTGTCAAAATTTCGTTCATAAAACACGCATATTAATGTGAAAGTTCTATGAAGTCAATTCGAGTTTTTGAAATGTTGATTAGCGAATAATTTCTGAATAATCCTGCTTTCTGCAACCATATTGACGTTTGACAATAGATTTGACAGTGAATTTCTTAATTTTTTCGTTGATCAGCCTTTCAGAAACCGGCCGTTAATCTTTGAAGACATGGTTTTGAAGATATGGTTATGTTATTAAAAATATTTAAGATATAGCCAAATTGGGTAAAAGCTAACCTCACCTTGATAACGGACCGGGTTATAATACTAGGCAATATATCGCTTTAGTGTAATTGACGTTTTTGGATTAACATAAAAATAATCCCGAAACATAACTATCATGTACGTACGTTCACGCAAAATTATCAGATCATTCTTAACAACTACCTAATAAAACGCTATGGATGGCTGAAGAGGAAGAAGGCTGACGGACAACGCACAGCCGGAATAAGTGGATTTTTGTACAATTTATTCAACCCCCAAATTAAAGTTGGGGCAAGTAAATACTTCCATCTTGGAAATTAAATATTTCCGCGGATACCACTTATAAGCGACAAAAATTTGCCATTGATGCTTCATATTTATTTTCTTCATATACATATGTATATTTACATAATATTCGTATATAAACATTTTAATTATAATGTTAAGTGTCCGCGATAAAAAAAGTTTTAAATTATATAGATACTTACATATTACAAAAATAAAATATATTGATAATTAAAGATAAAAACGGAGTACACTGCTTATTTCGTACATTTTTATTTACAGACAGAATTTCTAAAAAGAAAGTCAAATGAATTACGTAAATTTAATAATAATAAGAAAAATAAGATTTTTTTGCTGTAAGCAGCCGCGATGTAAGTTAGAGAAGTATAGTGTTACAGAACTTATATTATTTACTTTGTTAATTAAATAAGACTTCTTCGGTTACAGTCAGTCATTCGTATTGATGATAAAAGTACAATATGCTGCGAGACTGATTTTCTCATTGCTTTGACTTTAAAAAATTGCAAACTCTTACAACGCTTATTTCGTTACCGTTTTAGGCACAACTACTTGATAACGAATTTAATTTTTTTATGTTAACTTATAATTATAGTTGTCATTTCGACTAGTTAAACTTATTTACATGGAATTTAATTTCACAAATTATTAAAAAAATTGTAGGAATATATACCAGAACATATTACCACTGAAATAATGTTAATACATAATAGGGGCGCATTAACATTTTTGACGAACTGATTCCTACAAAGTATCAATATTTTTATTTGAAGTTTACGTAGGTTTAGTCGATGAGAGTTGCGTCAAAATCTACCGCAATATCTACAAAAAGGTTTGTAAATCTAATAATCTTGTAGGCTCATTTGTTCGTTATAAATACTTTTAACTGTAACTTATAACACGTTTTTAACATACAAAGTAATAGGTCAAAAATTAAAGGATTCTCCAAATTTTCAACAATATGATCAATATTACTATATCAAAAATATCTCATGTGCAATATGAATATTAAAATAAAAACAATTCAACATGAAAACAGACGTAAAAAATTGCCGTCGGTAAATTTCCAAAAGATAAAAATGTAAAATGCGAACTTACCCATCATTTTCTACGTTTGAATTTTCACTCAAGAAAACTTTTACTAAAATACGGTAATATAAGATCACTTCACTTAAAAGTCACTATATAATTTATAGTAAGAGGTAGATCTGTTATATCGTTTAAAAATTAAATTTAACTAGATTGTGATTCGAGCGTAAAGACGCGATCGTTATAAACAATGCGGACGGGATCGGCACACACCTACCCCATCGAACGCCACGAGCCGACTGCCGGCCTCAGCCGAACGCAAATCGAGTTGAGTTTTGTTTGAGTTCGTTCATCGCTCGGAGAACCGATACTATAGTTTCGTTTTCGTCCGGTCGAACGCGCTGACTATTTTGCCGGACGCGAGTGGTGCTTTTCTATGGTTTTGTTTTGAAAGGGAGGTTCCGTTTCCTATGGGTCGGAAACTTTCCGAGGGATAAAGTTTATAGAAACTATTGTATTTCAAATTAAGTGATGAAATGTGTTCAATTTATAATATGGTAACAAATATTATAACTCCTAAGATTGATTTATATATCCATCTTGTAGGAGGTAGAATAAAAACTTAATGTAATCTATTTAAAACGGGATGGTGAGAATACCTATCAATAATATTGAACACTTTAAATGAATAGCTATTAAGAATAATTTGTTGTATCTATTTGTTTCCTTTTTATTCAGTGAGTATACCTACAAGATTAACGAGTACGTAGATCCTGGTTCAAAACTGGGAAATGTGAATGTCAAAATATTCATTTACGTATGTAAGTACTGGTTTGTGTACTTTACATTCTACTAAACCTTTTCAAAAACTTTTTGCTATCATTACTTATAATCCGCATTAGAATGAACTGTTGAATTTTTCTTGTATTGTCTGATTGTATCTTGACTTCTTATAGAAAGAAAATCCCTGGGAAAGTCTATTCAATGTACGTAACGGAACAATAGTAGAAAAGTAATTATTCACATGTGAGTATCTGTTTCTATTCACTTTGTTTATGTCCATTCGTTTGCCGATATTTGGCAGACTCCTGCCGGTGTTAAACATTATATCTGTTATTTGTGGTATTTGTAGGTCACTAACGATAAAATACAGCGTATGACGTTTATAGACCTCACCACCTTAAAAAAAATCTTGAATAGCTACTCAAACATATTGGAATGTAGATGGATAATTTATTATTAAGTCATAACTATAAAAAAACAATGTTTGCTTGTTTGTTTGGACGTTATGGACACTGAAATAGGATACAGCAATGATTTCTTTGGCCACTTTTTTCAGAATTATCTGAAAAAGGGTTTGGTATATGGTTGATGAGTTACAGTTAAAATGTTGATTTTTTGCTGATCGACCGGACTACATATACCCGGTCTTCAATAAACGGAACAAAAGATTGTGATCTTAAATATGTTGCTTTTTCGTAAAATTTGAGTATTAAATATGCGTAGCAACGCTAGCCGGTTACAGCTTAAAAAAATTAAAGTTTCAGCTGTAAAATTTTGTAATGTATTTTTTTTATAATGCTGTACTCTCAAAATCTCAAATTAGGACTCCCTGTGTATAATGTGGACAACACACAAACAGAAGAACACACCGAGAACATCAATTTAAACTCAACGTCCAGATTTTTGTTTGGGAATAGAACCCAGGACCCTTCGAATGTTGATCCGGCGCGTGGTAACCATCACGCCACATGTCGTATATGTATCGACATACATTTATTAAGACCAGATCCAATGAGCAGCAAACGCGAATTAGCCAACACATCCTAGGACATAATATAATGGACCAATCTTAGCGATTCCGGTTTTCTTATAATATTCTCCTTCAATGAAGTCATCGACGATTATTTTGATGAGGGTTTGGAAGCCGAGTAAAACCTTGGTTCTTCGAGCGTAAATCTGAAGTTATTTATCGGATTAGTAACTAGTTGAAACATTTGTGAGCCAATAAACATATTTTACCTGGATTTTAAGAACCAATAACAAATTAAACGATAATTTTACTGTCCATCTGTTTGCCACATGTTTTACTATTCTAAAGTATATCCTTTTGAGTTGTTACGAAATTTTAGGCACACAAAAGCCCTTATCATAGGGAAGACCAAAGTAATATTCTGCAGTAATTGTTTCAACTGCATTGTTCACACACCTGTTGGTGATATTTGAGTTCTAAACATTAATAATCCGTTTCAGGTGCGGGAACTCATTCAGGTAACAAAAAAATTGGTTTTTACAATTATAATGATAGTTGAAGGCACACTTGCATCTAGTAACTTAAACTAGCCTTTCCCAGAGTGCGTTCCGCGGAACTTGTGGGAAGTGCATAGGGTTCCACATAGAGCTACTGTCGTATTGGGTCAGTAATACCAATCCCGTACTAGTAGAAAAGTAAGTGGCGACCGAAGCCGACTCCTGCTTGAGGGCTTCGCGTAAGGTTTATTTTATCAATATTATTTAATAATATTACTGTTATTATTATATTTTCGCGTAGCTTGCTTGGCTAGCTTATACTTTCCCTCTTCATGCATCCATCCATCTTTCCATATCCATGCTTACTTTTTACCATCAGTTGGTAATGCCTCGACATGAAAATAAACTAATTTTACGGATCAAACAGTGTCTCCAAATACATTGCAATATTTTTTTTTTACAATCACATTTAGTTTTTATAATTAGTTTTTTATCGCGTTTTCATTTATTATTCTATAGTCCTTCTTATATTATCCAAACCTTCAGCCAATTAGAAACTGTTAAAAAATGAAATAATTAATACTATTAGGATTTTCAAGTTAGATAAAATTCTAAAACAATGTAGAAGTACCTACAGTTTGAAATATACTGGGGCATTTAATAGTAGGACATGCCACTACAGTCCTCGGGTATTGAGCATAAAAAATAGGTATTAACTTTACTAGCCAGCACCGTAATGTGAACAATGTTAATTAAAAAAAATCGCGTGTATAAGTATGTTAACAGATGGCGCGGCGGTCACCGTTTGATCCCTGGTAATGACATTTCACGCATTGTTAACACGGGCGAAATTCTTAACGGACCCTAAACCTAGTAGGGTTACCATACTAGTCCATTTTCAAATCCTACACAAGCACAATATCACTTTTGGAGGTTGTACTCTGTACCCAAAAGGTATCTTCTTAAATCAAGTTTAGATAAATATTTTTTTTTGTATTCTAAATACTTAGGAGGTATTGAATAGCAATCGAATTTAAGTCTTTAATATTTTAAAAATTTCGCATGTTTTTCGAATAACTTTGCGTTCTAGTGCAACAATGTTCTGATAGTATGTATGAGTTAGCGATATATATCTAAACCTATATCAGAGAATATTATTTACAGAAAATAAAAATCTTATATAAATAAGGTTTTATTTAGCATTTACATACATATATTGTGTTAAAAGTAAACATGTAAGTAACAATATCATGAATTTAATGGATCGATGATACAGTTTAATATGTTTAAATGCACAAATAACTGGATATAAATGCATAACTCATTTCACAGGCAGGTGTTCGATATTTGACGGTATCATACAATTATGATAAATTATGTTGCCGGGTTGTTCGATATTTGATACGAGCGGTCTAAATTCGGGACGATCTGTGAAACTTAAACGTCATGGTAAACCCACCTATCAGTAAACACATGGGTGCTTAACTATTAGCAATAAAGCAGGTGGGCGCCAGGTTTGTAATTTGCTCAATATTTATTCTCAAAATGGCGCTAACACTATTCCAAAGGCATTATGTCGTCATTTGGCGAGGTGGCTTTGGTAATGACCTTATGTCAGAATGAAAGAACTGTTTGGCGGCTTTAAAAACTTATACTTAGTATGCTACTTTGTCATGCCACTCATAGAATTAATCTCTTAGGCTATAACGATCAGTTTTTTATTAGCTTTGAGGCCATTTAACTGAATGTGGTTGATTAATTTTAAACAGTTGGATTTATACTTCGTTTTTATAATATTTATTATGAGATTATGCTTGGAGAATTTTCTTTTAGTTATAATGAAAAAAGCTACCATAGAAATGGTTAATCAGTTTTATGTTCATGATGATATATTTGATATATTTTTTATGTCAAAAGTGTTAAAATGACTGAGACATCTTGTGGTAAGTATCATCGCTATTGATATCAGTAAATCCATTGTATCAATGATGCATTGCTTACCGAAGTAAAATCGGATCGGGACCCGCATTATAAGTAAGTGAAATTTAAAATCGTTATTTCTTGTTTCTGCCAGTGTCTTTTAGTAAATTAAAATAATTGTTTGGTGAACGTAAAATTTAATCCAAACAAATTTAAGGATAAACTTTAAAGTTAGCAATATTTATATTCTACAAATTAAATATTAGTAATATTTTGAGTCATAAATAAAAATCGATTGGGGAATTATTATAACTATTAATTATTAATCTATTGGTGTGATTGATACATAAATAAAATTAAATAATATAAAAAATTCCAAAAACAAACCGCTAATGTACTTAGATACTTTTAATCTGTTCTTGAACCTCTACAATTTCTAGATTAAAAAAAGTTTATTGCTAATGGTTTTTTGCCGTTTTAGGGTGAGGCCGAAGACCTCGGAGATCATTTGGCCAATGTTTTGACATGCCGTCAACGTCGTTCACTGAACACGGCGTGTGTTACACCGCACCGACAGATGGCGCGCCTGTCGTAACGGAGTCTGCTGTTTTTTGGAAAAAAATTATGTAGGTACCACCAATCATTAGTGCCAGTCATTCCGGCTGTTATCCTAGCCACCTTGCTTCGTTATTACGTGAAATTTCCTATTAGTTTAATATAAGTTTCACCGTAGGAGTGAAGTGAAACATTTCCTCGATTAGAACACACACAAGCACAACATTTGATTTGATTGATCGTCTATGAGTTAGATATGGGAATATAGTTTTGCAGATCATATTTATTTTGATCACTCGACCATTTCATCGCCTGTAATTCAATGCACCTCAAAATTTGCGTACTTGTTTTATTTCATTTGATCACTCGGTCCACTTGATTAAATTCTTTTAAACTTGACTCCCTCTACTTCACTTAACTCCTTTGTCCCATATTCAGCATTTCTTTTTTATCAATAACAGATATGATTAGCTTACTTTGAAATATTTTCATATTACCCGAATTAAGTTATAATATCTTCATCTTTATGAATTACGGTTTGCGCGCTTCGTATCGTCTTTTGTTCATGTGTTCAAAATGTTCTTTGTTATACAACGAAGGCAGTAGTGTGATCAATTCTACTAAGCTATCTTGCCAACAACCACGTTAGCATTCGCTCTAATATAAATCACATAAAATTGGAACCTCGACTTAAAGAACCTATAAATGTCGCAAAAAATATTTTTTGTTTTCTCGATCAATATTTAAACAGGATATCGGGAGTCGGGCAGGCACGGGGGATGCACCTTTGGGCGCATTATCCGACAGCCGCTCTCATAATTTGAACAAATCGATTTAGATCGGCGGCGCTTTTGTCCAATGATTTAGTAGCGCCGACAAATTGGGCCTTCCACGGCGAGCCACACTTGAAACGTGGTTCTTTCTATACGAGTAAGTAAACTGGACCTCTAAACGGTTACCAATTACAAAGACTCCGATTTAAACGACCGGTAATTTCATACAGTTAATTTGGTCCTTCATTACATTGCATGCAACAAATTTAGTTAGCTACTTACATTTAAATACCTAAAGCCGTAGTATATTTTTGTGTATATATACGTATATATATTTCTGTGTATGTTACTGAACTTCTAAATGGTTACACCAATTTTGATGAAATGTTTGTGGGTCTTATATTCAGGTAAATATGGTGTATATTCACAATTCGATACATTTTTTTGACTGTTCATTGAATGAGAGTTTAAGCTCTGAGTTCTAACTTCTGACCATGAGGATAGCGGACCTCTCATTTCAGCAAGTAAAAAATTTTTAATACTTTACTCATATAATGAGACATGCTTGCGTAATTTAAATTAAGATCCTCGTGCAATAAAGCAACGATTAAATCGCTATCATATTATAACAATTCATATACATATATGGCTTACTCACATTTATTTTTCGTCGAATATGACACTGTTGCGACTTTGTGTCTGAGTCGCTATCAAATTCTCTTCGCGGACGACTCTTTAAGAAGGACCTCGGACAGAACCAAAACTAGTCGGGCGAATTTGACGAAAAACAAATGTTACTAAGCTGGATATACTATAGACAATGTACACTATCACTATTATCACTGAAAAAAGTAAATCTAAATTGATACTTATTAAACTCTTGATAGGTATAACCACCGTTTACTTTTAGTTTTTTCATACTTAATTTTATAAACGACAATTAATCTGTTGCATAATTAGGATATTCCGATGATGAATTGACTCGTAAGATAATGACGTGAAAGTGATTCAACGATGAGTCAGTGCAACACTATTACACCACATTACCGATGTGTACATGTGTACCACCGACCACGCTCCGCACGTGTCTTATGGTCGAGAGTGGCGGTGTGTGTGTGTGTGTGTCAGCCACCGGCGTGACTGTTGACCGCGGGCAGGCGCCGCGACCTTGCCCATTCATTCGCGAAAAGTGCGAAAACAGATCCGCACTTGACGCACCTACCACTGATATTAACGTTCTCAGAAATCTGATTTAGGGTGCGATTCCGCTACGCTAAGCTGACTAATTCAATCAAATTAGATTATCAATTTCATTGCAACATCTGCCGTATTCGTTACGGAAAATAAGGTGATTATAACTAACAATTTCACCTATGCTCATGCATGTTTGTTATACAAGTACCTACTGCCATGACGTTGTTTGATAAAACATTTAATAAAAGTATCATAGTTGATAAAGCTACTTTAAGTTAGCCAATTAGGTTACGTAAAAGGCAATATCATCATACACTTGTTTTGTATTACAAGAATTGCGATGCTTGTAAACTATCTCGTGGCGGCAAACAGAAAAGCCATAGTCTCCACTCTGCTTTATTGCTCCCTTAGTTGCTCCACCAGCACATTGGAATCCAAGATGGATGAAACTTCTAATACACCAGCTTTTTAGGTTACAAATGTAAATTAAAGTGCTTATTATTTTTGATCCATAAGCCATATAAACAACGCTATTAAGTTTTAATACGTACATTATTTTAAGCATAATCGATACCTAAAAGGAAGTTGGGCAAATAATATCCCGAGGGCATGGATGCAGGGTGCATCGTTCTAACGAACACGCGAGCGGTCAAAACACTGGCCAGATACGAGCGGCTATGTTTGGTGGATTTTGTTTTGTGAGTGATTTGGTGATTTGCATATGAAATTGTGCCACAACGGCACGAGGCCGGGCCGGTGGGGGCCCGGGGCGGCGCTACCGAGCACACTCGCGTGATCTACTCTCCGCTGCGCTGATTACCGTAATTCAACTCAAGTTTACTCATGATGGTAATCACATGCATATTATCTATCCGTAGCTTGCGGCTGTACGGCTGCAAACGGTTAGTATTAGATTTACAGTTCAAATCACGGAATCATCAAATATCGTTAAAACCGGGTTAAACTGAATGCAAATGTTATAAGAAAATTTTATATCTCTCAAATTAACTTTAAATTGTTAAGTTGTTTCGTATAAAATATTGGATGTACTTATGTCGTTATGGAACTTAAAGTGTATATGGAATATATGATTATTTCTGAGACAAGAATTCTTAGGACATGACGGACATTAAAATACTCTTCTAATTGGAAGACACTTGGCGTTTTTCTACTAGGAACTGCTCGTTGTTGGTTATGATTATTAAATTGTTTGTGCTTCAACAAACAATTGAACACAACCGTTATTGTGGAAAAAGTCATGTCAATGACCAATAAAGAAGATGGTCTTTCGACAAACGGCCCTCAACACGCTTTGTCCCAGCCTCAGGGAAGGTCGCTTGTTACGGTCGCGCGTCGCACTTGACGGGCAGTTAGCCAAACGCTCCGAGCGACAGAGTGGTGGCATATTACTGTCGTTATCATCCACTGTGAAAGCCGAAGGCTATGGCAGAAGGTAAATGAATTCAATTAATCTTGGACCTGTTATTCCAAGACAAATCTAGTCATTTATTTGTAGTGTTATTGTCTTTTATTTTTATAAAATCAATGTTTCCAAATAGAAAAAGCTACTTGATTATATATTAAGTATGTAATGAATTTGACTATATTGTAAAGTGTAAAAAAGTAAAGTAAATACATTTAAAAATAATTGCGCATGTGTTTTGGTGCGAGTGTTATTAAGTAATAGTGCTTTCGGCACAAGAATCTTGAAACTTGTTAGTCAATTACATGTATAATTTGAAGCTGTAAATGATTCAACAATGTAGCTAGCAGTAAATACCGAAGATTATTATTATAAGTAGAAAGCATCAATTTACCGCCGTTCATAAAATAATGCCGCACACTGTTGCAAAATAATCAACGACAAGCGGTTTCGAGCGGAGCTTCTGCCGACCGTACTGTAACGAGGCAATTTGTATCAATGCGTAGATCGGTCCTCATCGCGCTTTCAAAGCGTTGCCGCACCTGTTTACGTTGATATCACATAATAGCGCCACCAGTTTTAGCTCAAAACAAAATCTCAACCTTACTATACATTGTTTAAGGTTTATTTATGTTTCACGCTGACTAGACCTTAGGGCATGTAGTGAAATTTTTCAGCCGCAAACCGCAGAATGTTCGGCGCGCGCGATTTTTACAACAGGATTGTGCTATTTACGTAGTTATCCTTATTACGTTAATAATAATAATCGTTTGTGGTTCGTTTAATATTATTGTAGCTACTAGTTACAAGTTGAAATTCTTGAATTATTAAACGGCAATAATTAAAGGTAAATTCTTACTACGTGAATGGTTCCTCACTTTATGTACCTATTAAATGACCCTTCAAAGTTTACTAATGATTTCTTACTGAGAACAAAAACGAATGTACAAAGATAAGAACTGTTTTTGGGAAAATATGCCTGTAAAGCAATTCTGTGTACATCCAAAAACTAAAGTATCTAATGTTAATGTTAACTAAAGTTTTTAATGTTGTGTTTCTGTGTAAGGTTTGTCTCTAACCTCTTAAACTTTTAGAAGATTCTTAACATAATTTACGGAATATCTTTGAAAGAAATTTTTTTACGTGTTTTGATAAACTAGAGAACTTCTGTTTAATACTCTAGCTATTGCAATTACTGTTAAGTTAAACAATAAAAATGTAGGTACCCTTAGGTTATATCTTTCTCCTCATTAATGAATTCACGAATCTGACGATTCATCAGTACATCATAATTATTACAACTTTGCAATATTATTATAGTCAAAGACTGTGATGGTTTCAAGAAATTC